>VYZX01023559.1:14909-35928 GCA_013401335.1 Brachypteracias leptosomus
ACGGTGACGTCACCCGGAGGCCGGCGCTGCCTCTCGCCCCGGCCCTGACGAAGTTTGGGGCGATGCGGGGCCGGGGCTGTTCCCCCCCTTCACTCCCCGGCTCCCCGACCCGCTCCCCTTCAGCGCTGGCCGCCCCCGGGGTGGGGGATGCGGGGCCTTCGGGGCCGGCCTCGGCCGGAGGCGGTGGGGGTGGGGGAAGCGCGGCCGGGCCTGCCCGAGGCCTAGCGCTGCCGCAAGGACCCTGGCGCCATCTCCTGAGGGGCGCTGAGGGGGCACCCGCCTCGCCCGCCCCTCCTGGGGGGGCTGCTGGAGGGGGATCCCGCCCTCCTCGCCATGGCCGCGTTAGGAGGCGGTTGTCGGCCTTGGCGTAGGTCAGAATCCCCCACCTGTTGCCGGCGCTGGCTTTGCCTGTACCTCGGGAATTTGCAGCTCGTTGTGTGTTGGGCTCTAGGTTGGCAGTGCCGTGAGGGCTCGATGCTACCATCTGGAGGTGTTGGGATAACTACCTCAGTGATGTTGTCATTAGGTCTTGATGTCTTAACCACAAGGTGACTTGGGTGGCTGGCAAAGCTGTCAAGAGTCAAACCTGGCACCAGCAGCCACCTTTGCCTTTAGATTTTGTGAGGAAGGTGAGAACTCTGATTATGGACTGAAACCATCGCCCATGAAAAGTTACCTGTTAAACCACCAGTGACATTCAAACGTGCTTTGATGGTGCTGTCCCCAAACAACCCTCAGGTGCATTTAGTGTTGAAAGAGACTTCAATATTTAGAGGCCTTTTTTGATGGAATTATTCCTTATCTCTATGTTTTATACCCTTTCTGTGGGACTCCTCTGGAGAGCTGGCACAGGTTTCATCCCTCGGGGCTGGCTCCAGGGGAGAGGAAGGGATTAAACTGCCATAAACTTCTCCTCAGCTTCTTCTGTGGAGGTTTCCTGGCAGTCGAGCTGGGGGTGGGTGGAGGTGTCCACACAGCCCAGCCTCAGGAGCTGTCCAGTGGGGTGTGAGGACTTTGCTTGAGGGGATCCTTGAGCCTGGATGGATTTAAACGACCCTAATGCTTTCAATGCAACTATAAAGGCTTAAAATAATGCGTTTGCTTAAGTAAATTGCTGGGTCTTTGCCATCTGAGCTTCCTGCTGCTGAGCTGTCATTGGTGACTCCCCTTCTCCCTGGCATAAATTCACGGGGTTTAGATCTTTCATAATGAACTTAGCACCGTGATTCTATCTCTAATAATGATCTTATTATTGTGATTATATCTTTAATAATGAACTTGCTGTGACTAATTCAGGGCTGATGGGACATACACCTTTGAACTGGGCACGGGACAGACTGAATATGATTATGTGGTTCAAGCAGTGCATGGTTTTTATTAATAGTGCTTGTATTTAACAAAAATACACATTCTGGGACCCTGTCAGCATTTATATCTTCAGCCTGCTTTGAATTGTAACTTTATTTCTTCTTGAAACACTGTCACCAGTTCCCTGTATAGAAACAGACCCCCCCAGGCTGTGACACTGCTACAACCTGAGTTGTTCTGCAGTTCATTAACCAAGCACGTTAATTTTCTCCTGAGGATCCTGGTGAGTTCCCAGTTCCTCTTCCCAGTGCACACGATGCACTTGGGCCCCTCCACCTCACACTGGAGGGAGGTGTTTTCACTTTGCTGTCAGTCCATCACCTGTAAATCATGCCCAGAGCACCTTCTGATGATCATAAACATTGTTATCATAGATCAGATTCCTGCTCGTGCTTAGGTGGAGCATTATTTAATTCTTTCACAGAATAATAGCAATTATCACTTGCTTTTCCAAGGAAAAAAAAAGATCATCTGGCAGCAGAAGGTGTGAATAAAAAGTGCTTGGGGTTTTTTTTGCCCTGAACTCTTGAGGGGAAGCCAGCCAGCCATGCTGGCACTGCTGGAGAGGGGGAGAAATTAACTCTGTAAATGGGATTCAGATGTGGAGAGCAGTGAGGATTTCCCAGCCAGGCTTTATGGGGCTGGCTGGTGACTAATGATTGTGTTTACTGCTGAAAACACCATCACCTGCTGACCCCAAACCCCATTTCCTCCTGCCCTGTAAACACCACGAGTCTTAGACCTGAGGTAAAAAGCAAAGTTAAAAAAAAATCCCAGCCATAACAATTGACTGGGGTGGGTTTGTCTTTATCTTGTGCATGTTCTGCAGATCCCAAATTTGATGACAGGGAGGGAACAGCTGGTTTCAATCACATCACCCTTGGTGGGTTGTTTGTCATGAAGGAAATCCCCGTGTCTGGGGAGGGCTCTGGGAGGAGGGAGCTCTAGTTAGTGAAAGGCATAAACTCACGAGGAGAGAGACAGGAGCTGGTGTTCCTGCTCCAAAAAAAATTAGAATTCTTGTGTCTTTAGCAATAACATGAGTTTTGATTTATGTCTGGTTTAAATCACAACGCAGGTGGAGTCTTCATTTCATCCTGTTCCAGCTGCCTGGATGCTTGAGGAGAACCCTGAAGAGTTGACCCCAAGCTGGGTGGTGAGGTCAACACTGGAGGGAAGGGATCCATCCAGAGGGACCTGGACAGGCTGGAGAGGTGGGTCCAGGTCACCCTCATGAAGTTCAACAAGACCAAGTGCAAGGTCCTGCAGCTGGGTCGGGGCAACCCCAAGGCTGGGCAAGGAGTGGGTTGAGAGCAGCCCTGGGGAAGAGGANGTAAAAACCTTGACGTAGGAAAACTCTGTTGAGAAATTCAAAGTCAAGATTTTGAGGGAGCAGAAATTTCCAGCAGGATAAATTTGAATGAATTGAATGTTGAGAACACCCCCAATGATTTAAACCCCCAATGACTGATGTAACTTCTCTTCCTTCTGGGGCAGGTTGGCTGAGGTGGGTGCATCAAGGTGGGCAGAGATGTTTGCAGCAAGATGTGCTGCTGCCCAGACACTCTGCAGGTAAGTGATGACTTCCCCAATTCTTTTCAGTTTCTCTATTAATTTATTACAAAAAGGGTGGGGAGGGACCTTTTACAAAGGGCTGTAATGACAGGATGAGGTGATGGGTTCAAACTGGAAGAGGGGAGATTTAGATTGGAAATGAGGGTGGTGAGACCCTGGGGGGGTTGTGGATGCTCCATCCCTGGAGGTGTTCAAGGCCAGGTTGGATGGGGCTTGGAGCAATCTGGTCTAGTGGGAGGTGTCCCTGCCAGGGCAGAGGGGTTGGAACTGGATGAGCTTTAAGGTCCCTTCCAACCCTGACAATTCTATGATAATTTGTTGCTTTAAGTACAGGACCTTTCCCTGTTCCTGTTTGATGACAGAATTTGCTCTGTTTCAATTACCCCACTGAATTCACTTCATTTCACATCACCTGTGATAGATTAAGGAATATTCTTTAGATCTGAATGTTTAAAACCTCCACACACTCTATATTTTACCTGACATCTAAAGTTCTGAACTTTGCTTTTCATTTTGTCAAACAAACATTGAAATAAAAGTCTCTCCTTTTCCTGAAACTCTTTTCCCAACCTCCTCAGGAGCAGAAATCAAAGGTGGTGTTTTACCTCCAAAGATGGGATTTGGGGAATCCTCCATTAAATGTTTTTTTCTTAATACTTTGCACAAATGGGTCACTGTGATGCCTGAGGATGCTTATAATTGGTGCCACGCTCAATTTAATTCTCAAATAGGTTGTAACTCATTTGCATTTACAAGGTGTAACACAGAGCATGAAGTTTCACTCGTTTATAGCTCTATATTTCTCCCTTCTCCCCAAAATCTCTCTACAACAACTAAACATGCAGCAAATTTCTTCCCTTGTCCAACCCAGTGGGCAGCAAAGGATAGGAATGGGGGGACCAGGAGTCCCCTGAGCTGTTGTAAACCATGTGTGAGCCTCAGTCACTGCTTGTGGCTTTGAAAACATTGCTAAAAATCACTAAAACCTCTTAATTTCTGGTTTTAGGGTAAAATCCTGCTGAGCTGCTTCAATGTGTCACTGAGAGGTAAGAACATTTTCAGTTTGTTTGGCTGCTGAGTCTTCTTTTGAAGAACTTTTTTACCTAATGAGCTGTTCTAATCTGAGGTCCTTGAGGGACTTGTTACATCTGGGGTCCTTGGGGACTTGATTAGCACTTGGAGCTACATTTATAAAGACACTCCTGCTGAAAAGAACCTGCCCTCTGAGCAAAGGGGGTCTTGATGTTTTGCACCCATTTGGCCAAGAACATCTATGACAGTTACAAGCTTTTCTCCTAAGGCACATTTTAGTAAATGCTGCATTGCATCAAACCCAAATGTTTCTTTTTCAAGGGTCCCAAACACTTGGAGGGACACTAAAGCATGTTGGGCTCCAGCTTGTCACCTAATGCAAATCACACAATCCCAGCGTGGTGGGGCTGGAAGGTTCCTCTGGAGATGCTCTGGGGCAACCCCCCTGCTCCAGCAGCTCCCCCAGAGCAGGAGCATGTCCAGGAATCTCTCCAGAGGAGACCCCACAACCTCTCTGGGCAGCCTGGGCCAGGCTCCAACACCCTCCCCACAAAGAACTTGCTCCTGCTGCTCAGCTCCAACCTCCTGGGCTCCACTTGGTGCCCGCTGCCCCTTGGCCTGGCCCTGGGCACCCCTGACAAGAGTCTGGCCCCAGCCTCTTGTCCTTTAGCTCTTGAGCAGATCCCCTTTGGGGCTTCTCTTGTGCAGCTCAGCAGCCCCAGGGCTCTCAGCCTTTGCTGCCCACACAGCTGCTCCAGTCCCACCAGCATCTCCACAGCCTCCCCTGGACTCTCTCCAGTGTGTCCTTGTCCCTCCTGAACTGGGGAGCCCAGCACTGACCCCAGGACTCATGAGGTGTCCTGAGTGGTGCAGAGCAGAGGGGCAGGAGAACCTCCCTGCCCTGCTGCCCACACTCTGCTGGATGCCCCCAGGAGACCTTTGGCCTCTTGGCCATGAGGGCCCGTGGCTGGCTCATGGTCATCCTGTTGTCCACCAGGACTCCCAAGTCTCTCTCCTTTATTCTGGGGAGATCTTGACTGATCCAAAGCCCAGTAAGGAGCAAACTTCCTTTCCTTAAACCCCCACCAGTTTTTACTGACAGCTGATAACATTTGTCCTGAAAGAGTGACAAGATTACCTACTAATTACTCAGGCAAATAAGCTGCCACTGCAGAAGAAACCTACTCAAGGGAGGCTTAATAAAAGCAGCTTCAGAGGCCTCCAGCCTCCAGGGTTTGGCCCAGGATCAAGCCCTTCCTCTGCAGGAAGCTGTTGTGGCTATAAAAACGTCTGTCTTTGTAATCATTGCATTTGTTTGTCTTGTCAAGTCCCAGCTGAGATTTCCCTTCCCAGTTTCTCTAAACATCTGGTTGTTGTCATTTCATTATTCTCATCAACCTCGAGGTGAAAGATTGGGCTCTCCAAGATGACTCCACTTCCCTACACAGTATGAAATTCTTCAAGATAATAAATGTGTGGGGATTTTGTACTCAGTGCAGCTTCAAGCCACAAAAGCCTCTGGAAAAGAAAATCTGGGATGTCTTTGGATAGGGTGGCTGTGGGATTTCACAGAGACCAAGCTCTGGTGTGAGAGTCAGGATGTTTCTGGATCAGCAGTGGTGTGACCAGCAGGAGCAGGGAGGTGATTGTGCCCCTGGGCTCAGCACTGGTGAGACCAAACCTTGAGCACTGGGTCCAGTTTGGGGGCCACAGGATAAGAAGGACATTGAGGGGCTGGAGAGGGTGCAGAGAAGGGCAGTGAAGCTGGTGAGAGGTCTGGAGAACATGTTGTATGAGGAGCACCTGAGGGAACTGGGATTGTTTAGCTTGGAGAAGAGGAAGCTGAGGGGAGACCTCATTGCTCTCTGCAGCTCCCTCAAAGGAGGTTGTGGTGAGGCTGGGGTTGGGCTCTTCTCCCAAGGAACTCATGACAGGACAAGAGGTGATGGCCCCAAGTTGCCCCAGAGGAGGTTTAGGTTGGACATTAGGCAGAAGTTCTTTGCTGCAAGAGTGGTCAGGGACTGGGACAGGCTGCCCAGGGAGGTGCTGGAGTCCCCATCCCTGGAGGGGTTCAGCAAAGGAGTAGCTGTGGAGCTTGGAGACATGGTGTGGGGGTCAGGGAGATGTTGGACAGAGGTTGGACTTGCTGATCCTGCAGGTCCTTTCCAACCTCAATGATTCTATGATAAAATGTGATCAAAAGTTGCTGAAAGCATCAGCTACGAGTTTGTGTGCAGCTCGTGCTGCTGCTGGAGTTGTAGCTGGAGTGTTGTAGTGAGTGATTAAAGGAGGATGCTGTGGTGTGGAGGCATCAGGGAGGTTGGAGGAGGGTTGTCAGCACTGGTGCTGCACATCATCACTCTGCCAGCCTGCCATCAGTGGGCACACTGGGACCTGCTCCTGGGCTGGCTCCAGATGAACTCGCTCTGACACTTCTCAAGCTGCCTCTGGATCCCCCCAGGGCTGGGAATAAACACCCAGAGAAAGAAACTGAGATGGGAATTGTGAAAACTTTGCTGGAAATGCACGAGGCATTTCTGGCTGGTCCTGACAACAGGGGTGTTATTTCAGGGAAAACACCCCTTCAGCTTCTAAATGTCTCCATTTTTCCATGATCCCTTCCATAAATCCCCAATTCTTGATGCTCCTTTGAGGGTGTTTGTAGGTTTAATGTGCCCACCTGCAACATGGCAGTGGAGTCACTTGGGAATGTGGATCCTTAGAGCTACAAACCCTCTGGTTGTCAGGGAATCACAACATAGCTGGGGTTGGATTTCATTGGATTTCTTGTATCTTCACACCAAACTCAGTGGTGCCTTAGAAAACTCTGTGGTTAGTTGGGAGGAAGGTGTGAGGGCAACATCAACCTCCTCACTGTAACTAAGAGAAACTTTCTCATCTGCTTCTCCCCTTTCCATCCGAGTCTTCCCTTATCATAGAAATAAACCAACAAGCTGGGATTTGTCCTTGCTAATTACAGACTTGGAATCCTAGAGTGTTTGAGGCTGGAAGGGACCTCCACAGGTCATCCTGTCCAACCCCCTTACACCAGCAGGGACATCTCTACCTAGGGCAGGCTGCTCAGAGCCCCATCCAGCCTGACCTTGAAGGACTCCAGGGATGGGGCCTCCACCCCCTCTCTGGGCAGCCCCTTCCACTGATCCATCACCCTCAGGTTAAAGAACTTTTTTCTAGTCTCCAGCCTCAATCTCTCCTTGCTCTCTCCAAGCTATTTTCTAACAACTTGCTGTTAACTTTCCAGGGGCTGAAGGATGGTGCACACTTCCCAGGCTCTCCATGTGAAGGTGAGCTGCCAGCAACTCTTTTTTTGTCCTCTGCAACCTAATTTATCCTTTACAAAGTCTCAGAAAATACATTCTAGTGTCTCTGTTGGCTCTGGAGTTGTGGATGAGTCGCTTCAACTCCAAATTGGGTAATTCCCTTTTGGGTGCTCAGCATAAAACAGCTGCAGCCAAATTGGTGAGCTGCAGGTGTTGGTACCAATGAAGTAAATCTGCTTTAGGAGGTAATTCTGTGAGGTTTTCACAGGTGGGTTGTCTCATTGTAGCTGCCTTGTTTAGGGGACTGAAGGGCCATGAAGTGTTAAAACCATCAGTGCTGCTGAGCAGGACTGAGTGATCCTCTTTGACTCCTGGAGAACTTGAAACACTGCCCAAAATGAAGAGTTTTATCCCACAACTCTTCCCCCTCAGCCATGAGGGAGCTGCAGCCCGGCTTAGAATCAGAGAATTGTCAGGGTTGGAAGGGACCTCAAAGATCACCCAGTCCCAACCCCCCTGCCATGGCAGGGACACCTCCCACTACATCAGCTGCTCACAGCCCCAGCCAGCCTGGCCTTNGTGTTGACGACTTGGGTCCAAACCCCCCGGTGGAACGGAGCTGGGAGAAGGAGCGGAGCAGGTGGGAGGTGCAGCAGCAGAGGACGGGGGCTCAAGCAGAGCTCGGAGCTCTCTCCCGGAGGTAGAAGCAGAATTTCTGTCCCCGTCCCCCCGCGCTGGATCCTCCCCTTGGCCGTTGCTCTCCCCGCCCCTTCTCCCGGGTTTATATGACCCTTTCCAGGCAGGTTTTTTCACAAAGATCCCGGCAGCGCAGCCGAGCTTCTCTTGCACCCCCAGGAGCCCGAGTGTCTGATCCAGCATGGGTAAGAGATCCAGCCAGTGGATCCACTGGGATCTGCTGCCTTTGCCTGCAGCTCCGAGCTCCGTTAGGGGGGTGGACTGGTGGGGAGAGACGCGGGGCTGAAGTTCAGCCTTTCCCCCGGCCCTTAAAAGCTTTAATGTCCGTGTTGGCTTTAAATAAGCAGCTTTAATGCCATCAGCAAATGCTTTTTATGCTCTCATTAAAAGTCTCCTTTAGTACCGGGGTGTTTAGAGACTGAAATAAGCTCTTGGACCTTTTGCCGGGGGGGTTGTGGACGTGACCCACGTTTGGGGAGATGGCTGGGAAAGCAAGGACCTGAGTTTAACTCTCTGCTTATATTTTTGTGAGAATTGTTGTGGACTTTCCTTTTTAAATGCAGGCTCAGGAAGTGGAGGGAGGGGCTAAACTCGCTGGCAGCTCTTTGGAGTGTGAATGTGGCTCGGTGGAATTTTTCAGGGGGACACGGTAATGTTTGGATTTCACAGAACAGGGGAGATCATAGAAAAAAAAGATCTTAGGGTGAAAAAAATCCTTATTCCCCAGACAAGCCCAGTGACTGTGGCTCAGCAGAGGTGTCTGCTCTGGTTCCTCCTCCCCGGGTGACTGTTTATCTTCTCAGACTTCTGTAAATACAAATAGCACCAAGCAAACAATATTCACCAGAAGTTGAATTTTACGACCTGTGCTAAGGACAGTTTGCCTGAAGTTCTCAGCAGTCACTGGGGGGGGTGTGGAGAGTCAGTTCAATGCTGCTTTAAGCTGACAGGGATGGCTCTGGAAGTGTTTGGAAGCAGGAGCCCCTGGCAGGGCAGAGGGGCAGGGCTGGGGCTGCTCTTCCCAAACTGAACAGCTCCTTAGAGGCTGCCTGGGTCACTTGCTCCTTGTGTGCAGGGAGGGGGGTGGTGCTTTGTCTCTGTTGCTTCCTGAGGCCTGTGACTTGTCATGTCTATAGTACAGCTGATCTGCTGGTTTTTTTCCCCATTTGGGTGTTTATCTCAGCGTTTGGGTGTTTATCTCAGCACTTGGGTGTTCTCTCAGCAGTTTGGCCCCATGAGCCAGCTCTGCCTCCCTCCATTTCTAGCAGATCAGGGTTTAACCCGTGCAGATGCTGTAACTTCAGAGACCTTTCTGTTCACTCAGCCTCTGCAAAAAGCCCAATTTCCCCTGGATTTATTCCACCTCACTTCATGTTCTCAACAGAGGTGCCCAGGGAAGTTGTGGGTGCTGCATCCCTGGAGGTGTTCAAGGCCAGGTTGGATGGGGCTTGGAGCAACCTGCTCTAGTGGGAGGTGTCCCTGCCATGGTAGGGGGGGTTGGAACTAGATGAGCTTTAAGGTCCCTTCCAACCCAAACCATTCTATAATTTATTGCCACATCTCTCCTATACTCCCTCTATAAAGAGTTTTGGGCCCCTTCACATTTGTTTTAAGTGGGCCAAAGGACTTTGCTGCTGTAAAACAGTGCAAATAAAAAGCCTTTTCCTGCTCTTTTCCCTTATTTGACGCTGTCAAACCCAAACCACCAAAGGATTCCTCTTTGTGTTAACAGTGACTGAGTTTACCACAGAACTGCTCTTTATCAGCTGGGATATTTCTTTACAACACTGTTACAGGTTGTTGTAAATCCATAAACCTCATTATCTGGGCTATTGGTGACTCTGGGTTAATCTGAGAACCATTTGCTGGTGCTGGGGCTTCCTCAGAGGCTTTGTGTTTCCCTTCACAACTTTGACCAGGGCACCACTAACCCCTGGCCCTCAGCACCACATCTCCAGCCTTGGGACCCCCTCCTGGGATGGGGACTCCACCACTGCCCTGCCCAACCTGGCACAGCCCTTCACAGCCCCAAACACCAACAAATTGTTCCTCAGCTCCAACCTCAACCTCCCCTGGGGCAACTTGAGGCCATTTACTCTTGTCCTGTCACTTGTTCCTTGAGAGAAGAGCCTTTGTGGAGAAGCTGCTCACAGGAGAACCTGCCTGTAAAGGTCTAAGATACACTGCAAAAAAAATCTCAGTGCTTCTGTCCTCACTGGAGTTTGCAAACCCCATGTATGTGGTACAGGGGCAGCCTGGGGTACATCAAGAAGAGTGTGGGCAGCAGGTCAAGGGAGGTTCTTCTCCCACTCTACTCTTCCCATGGTGAAGCCACCTCAGGAGTCCTGGGGCCAGAGCTGGGCTCCCCAGTTCAGGAGAGACAAGGACACACTGGAGAGAGTCCAGGGGAGGCTGTGGAGATGCTGGTGGGACTGGAGGAAAGGCTGAGAGCCCTGGGGCTGCTGAGCTGCACAAGAGAAGCCCCAAAGGGGATCTGCTCAATGGTGCTCAATGCAGGGTGGGGGCAAGAGGCTGGGGCCAGACTCTTGTCAGGGGTGCCCAGGGCCAGGCCAAGGGGCAGCGGGCACCAAGTGGAGCCCAGGAGGTTGGAGCTGAGCAGCAGGAGCAAGTTCTTTGTGGGGAGGGTGTTGGAGCCTGGCCCAGGCTGCCCACAGAGGTTGGGGAGTCTCCTTGTCTGGAGAGATTCCAAAGGGGTCTGGACACGCTGCTGGGCCCCCTGCTCTGGGGGAGCTGCTGGAGCAGGGGGTGGGACCAGAGCATCTCCAGAGGTCCCTCCAGCCCCACCAGCTGGGATCCTGTGGTACCATCCCCCTTCCTCCTGTGCTGAGCTCTCGGTCTCCTGCCAGATTAATGGAAGATCTGGAAGGGAACAAGTCACATTAACATGTTTAACCACAGATTATTAACATAGCAATGTAAATATTGTTGTTAACATGTTGCTACAAGATGGTGCAAATCACACTCTGATGGGAAACCCCTGATTTTGTGCTCACAAATGAGCTTGGCATCATCTACCACGGAAAGGCCTCATCCTTGGGTGTCTTCAGGCAGTTGGATACAACAGTGCAGAACAAAAGAGGGTTTGAGCAAGATCAGAGGGAGAGGAGGGAAAAAAACCCCCACGTGTGAGAAGACAAGACATTCATCATCGTGCTGTGTTTTCTCTGCAAAACAATTTGACACAAATACTCTATTTTTTTTTTTCCCTCAGAGTAATCTGCATTTGCATTGCTAATGATGCCACGGTCTGGAGCTCCCCCTCATTGAGGGGATTGAGAAAATTGGGATAAAGTTTCAATTATGGCTTAGATGTAAACACAACAAAGCAAACTTTATATTTTTGTCTTGCACAAAGACCATGAAATTAAACCTCAAGTGCTAAATTCCCTCTTTTTGAGGAGATCCTGCTCGTGAAGTTTGGAGCCTCCACATGCAGCAAGTGAATTATTTTGCCTTCAGAGTTAAACAGCCACTGCCTCTGGATCTGAAACCTTAGATCTGAAATAAGCCATCCCTCTAAATGTCTCTTTTTAAATATCAGAGAATGGCAAAGAACGAGCTGCTTTGCTTATTTTTATTACAGACACTGGAGGGAGGGAGGCAACTGGATGATGGGTTTGCTTCTGGCAACGTGTATTTCACTTGGTGGCATATTGAAAAACTATCCTGGGGTCCTGCTGCACAACACTTGGATATTGGGGGGGTTTGACCAGCTGGTTGTGCCCTGGTTCCATTTAGGATGGGGGCAGAAGTTTCCTGCATCATGTTCTGGAGCAGCGTGGAGGGAAAAAAAAGAGATTTATGTGTGTTGGGTAAACCTATGAACTTGCAACGTGTCATAACTGCCCTAAAGCAACATTGGAGGGTCAGATTTTAATTCTAGGCAATAATTTCTTGCTGTAATCCTGAGCATCTGTGTTGTTGTTAGGGTGGAAGTTGCTGTGTACGAGGCTGTTCCCATGGGGGTTTTTACTGAGGTGTTGATAAGGATCCAAAGTGGTATCAAGGGAGCAAAGGCACCTTGGAGGATCAAGATGAAGAGGTTGTGTCATGTTGGTGGTGAGCAGTGCTTCATGCTGAGGATCAGGCTCTGAATTCTGGGAGATCCTAGTTCAGGAGTCGTAGAATCATAGAATTGTTCTGGTTGGAAGAGCCCTTGAAGGTCTTGGAGTCCAACACTTGGACTTCCCATCCCTGCCAGGGCACCACTGACCCCTGGCCCTCACCACCACATCTCCAGCCTTGCAAACCCCTCCAGGGATGGGGACTCCACCCCGGCCCTGCCCAGCCTGGCACAGCCCTTCACAGCCCCAAACACCAACACATTGTTCCTCAGCTCCAACCTCAACCTCCCCTGGCCCAACTTGAGGCTGGTTCCTCTCATCCCATCACTTGCAGACAAGAGATCTCACTGCCCCTGGCTCCAAGCTCCTCTCAGGGAGTTGTTTGGAGCCAGAAGGTCTCCCCTGAGCCTCCTTTGCTCCAGGCTCAACCCCCCCAGCTCCCTCAACCACTCCTCACAAGACATGGTCTATCTCTTTGGGAGTGAACCATCACTTTCCAGACAGCAGCTGTTGGTGACCACTGCTCTGGTTGCCACCTCCACTGGAATCATGGGGGTTGGTGCAGACCCCCAGCTGCAGGGCTTGGTTGTGACTCTGTGAAGGGCATTGCTCCTCAGTCCCCTGCCTCTGTAAAATGATGTGTTCCTCCTCATGCAGAGTCAGGTCTTCAACCAGACATGGTCCTTCTCTTCATGCTCCTCCTGTGTTGTGATGTTCTCCTCTCTGGAGAACACTTGGATCCCCTTTCTAGCTTCCTAACCCCACAGTTTCTCCACTCAGTCGTGTGTGTCGTGATGTAGCTGCTGTGCTGAGAGAGTGAGGAACATCAACTCCAGAAGAAGGTGGAAGGGTTGATCATTCCCCTTCTTCTTGTCCTTTCTGGTCACCTCCAGGGCCACCCCTTCCCCAGGCTGTAAATCCTGATACCAGCCCCTTGTTGAGGGTTTACATGTGGAGGAGGCTTCCCAGGGATAATAAAAAGGGTTGTTCAAGCTGGGCAGTCTGTCTCCTCACTCATCTGGCAGGGATTCAGCAGCTCTCCCTAAAACATTTAACACCTTTTCCTTCATCCCAGGCCCTTGTTGGGTATGAACGTGCTTTAAAATCCTGAGGCTGAACTCTCTGGGATGAGGGCCCAGATTTCTTGTTAGTTTAGAGCAGATTCTGGGTATTCTCAGTGACCTCAGCACTGGCTGGAGAGGGTGAGACTTTTACAGGTGTAAAACTGGCTCTAAGATTTGCCAATCTCTGGATGCCCTCTTGGGGATAAGCTTCAAAATCATGTGGAGATTAAAATAACTTCTGTTTGTGTTTTTTCTTTCTCCCATCAGCAAAATGTGGAGCGTGTGGCCCAGGATATTCATCTCCTCTGGATGCCATGAAAGGCAAGTGCTGCAAAGTCTTTCCTAAACCCAGGCCCTCAGTAAAGGAATTATTTTTAATTCAGGCAATGGCTGTTCATTAATTAGCAAGGCCAAGGAGACTTTAAATATCATTTTATTTCCTTTTGCACCCATTGCCCTGCAAGCTCCATTACCCCCAGTTCACTGAACAAGGTGGGGCTGGGTTTAGATGGCTCTAGGACACCAACACCCAACAAGCTACAAAATAGAGCTTTGCTTTGGGAATATTGGGAATGAGGGTTTAACCTGGGAAAAAAAGGTTTAATTGGTGGCTTTAGATGGAGATCTTTATAGACTGTGCTCAGAGTCACTTAGAAAATCAAGTGAGTGTCCAGGACAGAAGAAGGGAGGGGGGAGAACAGACTCTTGGTTCCACTTGTTCCAAAGTTCTCTTCTGTTCTTCCCAGCAGTGTCTGGCTAAATCCTGAGCCCCACTAAAGCCCCTGAGGTATTTTGCTGTAGCTTCACCTTCAGCACTTCACCTCAAATCCTTTGATATATTGTAAAAGCCTCAATGTTATAGATGGTAGTAAGTTGGGGTTTGGCTTAGCTGGACTGAGACTGGGCCCTTGCAGCAAGGAGTCATCCCTGGTGTGCCTGGGGAAGGGAGGGGGTTGATGTGGCCTCTCAGGTGGGAAGTTGTTCTGCAGCATTGTCCTTCTGCAGGAAAATAATCACATCTTAGAGTCATAGAATGGGTTGGGTTGGAAGGGACCTTAAAGCTCATCCAGTTCCAACCCCGCTGCCCTGGCAGGGACACCTCCCACTAGAGCAGGTTGCTCAAGGCCCCATCCAACCTGGCCGTGAACACCTCCAGTGTTGGGGCATCTACAACCTTCCTGGGCAACCTGGGCCAGGCTCTCACCACCCTCACAGTGAAAAACTACTTTCTAACATCTACACTAAATCTCCCCTCTTCCGTTTGAACCCATCACCCCTCATCCCATCACTACAAGCTCTTGTAAAGTCCCTCTCCAGCTTTCTTGTAGCCCCTTCAGATACTGGAAGGTCACAATGAGGTCTCCCTGGAGCCTTCTCTTCTCCAGGCTGAACAAGCCCAACTCTCTCAGCCTGGCCTCACAGGAGAGATGTTCCTCTTCTCCTACATTGGGAGGGCAAAGGCCTGAAAGGTCCCACAGCTGAGTGAGCACCTTCTCCTGCCATTTCTGGCTGCTCAGACTATTTACTGCTGGGAGAATGGAAATGCCAAGGTCCAGCTTCTTGGGAATAATCACAATTTACAGATGGAGAGATGAAATCCAGAGGAGATTCTCTTGAAGTTAACCACAGCTTTTATCAAAACTGGTTTCTCTTGCTGCATTAACAAGACTTGTGCTCTGAAAGGTCCCCGGGAGGAGATCGTGTACGTGCCCTGTATCTACAGGAACACAGGGAAGGAGAAGCCTGACTACCTGGCCACGGTGGATGTGGACCCCAAATCTCCACACTACTCCCAGGTACCTGTCTGCAGAAAGGCTCCATTGCCCTGGGTGGAGAATATTACAGTTCATATGGTCATTTTCAGATAGGTCATAGGATCAATTCAGTTGGAAAGGACCTTTAAGATCATCTAGTCCAACCATAACCCTGCTCTCCCAAGCCTGCTGCTAACCCCTGGCCCTCAGCCCCACATCGCCAGCCTTGCAAACCCCTCCAGGGATGGGGACTCCACCCCTGCCCTGCCCAGCCTGGCACAGCCCTTCCCAGCCCCAAACACCAACAAAGTGTTCCTCAGCTCCAACCTCAACCTCCCCTGGCCCAACTTGAGGCTGGTTCCTCTTGTCCCATCCCTTGGGGACAAGAGATCTCACCCCCCCTGGCTCCAAGCTCCTCTCAGGGAGTTGTGCAGAGCCAAAAGGTCTCCCCTGAGCCTCCTTTGCTCCAGCCTCAACCCCCCCAGCTCCCTCAGCTGCTCCTCACCACACTCCTGCTCTAGACCCTTCCCCACCTTCCTTGCCCTTCTCTGGCCACGCTCCAGCCCCTCAAGGTGGGGGCTCCCTTGGAGTGAGGAGCCCAAACCTGCCCCCAGGATTGGAAGTTGTTCCTCCCCAGAGCCCAGTCCATGGGGACAATCCCTGCCCTAATGCTGATCCCTAACCTAGTGCTGACACAAGCCAGATGCTGGTGGCTTCTTGGCCACCTGGGGACACTCTGGCTCATCCTCAGTCAGTTGTCTGTAAGTCCCCCCAGGTCCTTTCCCTTGGGCAGTTTCTAGATGCTTTTCTCTAGCATTACAGGGGGTTGTTGTGACCTGAGTGCAGGACCTGACACTTGGCCTTGTTGAAGCTCATTCAGTTGACCTCAGCTCATCCAGCCTGTCCAGATCCCTCTGTAGACCCTCCCTACCCTCAAGCAGATCAGCACTGCCACCCAACTTGGTGTCATCTGCAGACTCACTGAGGGTGCCTCAATCTCCTCGTCCAGATCAGTGATAAAGAGATTAAACAGAAGTGGGCCCAGTGCTGAGCCCTGGGGGCACCACTTGTGACTGGCCACCAACTGGAGTTGACTCCATGCACCACCACAGTAGAATCATAGAATCATTGAGGTTGGAAAGGACCTCCAGGATCATCCATCCAACCTCTGTCCAGCATCTCCCTGACCCCCACACCATGTCTCCAAGCTCCACATCTACTCCTCTGTTGAACCCCTCCAGGGATGGGGACTCCAGCACCCCCTGGGCAGCCTGTCCCAGTCCCTGACCACTCTTGCAGCAAAGAACTTCTGCCTAATGTCCAACCTAAACCTCCCCTGGGGCAACTTGAGGCCATCACCTCTTGTCCTGTCCTTAGTAGGACTGGATGACCATACAGGTCTTTTCTAACCTAGACATTTCTATGGTCCTAGTTCCTTGGGAGAAGAGCCCAACCCCAGCCTCACTGCTTGCAGCACATGGACAAGTGTTGGGGTTTCTGTTGGATTTTTTCCATGTCATTATTGATGTCTCCTTAATTAGGCTGTTAAAGACATGAGTTAATCTAATTCCATAGAATATTTAACACATGCTCCTCTGGAGACATTCAAACCCCACCTGGACACGTTCCTGTGTGACCTGCTCTAGGTGGTCCTGCTCTAGCAGGGGGGTTGGACTAGATGATCTTTCCAGGTCCCTTCCAACCCTTCACATTCTGTTCTATGCAACCACGATGTCCAACTTTCTTCTCCTGCATATCTCAGGCTGAATCTGCCTCCTGAATAACCAACAGCAGTTTCCTTCTGCTCCTCATTAATATGATATTTTGATATCTTTGATATAAGGACCCATTTCTTTGCCTGGGGGAGAACCTCCCCCAGCCTGACTGTGCCTGTTGCAGGTGATCCACCGCCTGGCCATGCCCAACCTGAAGGATGAGCTCCACCACTCGGGCTGGAACACCTGCAGCAGCTGCTTTGGGGACACCACCAAGAGGAGGGACCGTCTGATCCTGCCCAGCCTCATCTCCTCCCGGGTCTACGTGGTGGACGTGGGCACAGACTCACGAGCTCCCAGAATCCATAAGGTATATTCAGGCTGGAGAAGAGAAGGCTCCCAGGGGACCTTCTGGTGGCCTTCCAGGGTCTGAAGGGGCTCCAAGAAAGCTGGGGAGGGACTTTGGAGGCTGTGGGGCAGTGGTAGGACTGGGGGGAATGGGTCCAAAGTAGAGGTGGGGNCTGAAGGGGCTACAAGAAAGCTGGGGAGGGACTTTACAAGGGCTTGTAGTGATAGGATGAGGGGTGATGGGTTCAAACTGGAAGAGGGGAGATTTAGATTAGAAATTAGAAGGAAATTCTTTACTCTGAGGGTGGTGAGATCCTAGTACAGGTTGCCCAGGAGGGTTGTGGATGCTCCATCCCTGGAGGTGTTCAAGGCCAGGTTGGATGAGTTCCTGGGCAGCCTGGTCTAGAGGGAGTGTCCCTGCTGTGGAGGGGGGGTTGGAACTAGTTGATCTTGAAAGGTCCTTTCCAACCCAAACCATTCTCTGATTCTATGAAGACTTTTAATTTCTTTTATTTTGAGTAGAGACAGTGTTTTTATGGATTCCAACTTCAAACCCCAGTAGAAGAACCAGAACAGTCCTGGAAGCTCTTGTCAAACATTAGGAACTTGAGGGGGTTGGAAACTCCTACAATTTATTGACAAACTGCACATACAAATCTGGCACCAAATCGTGTGGGTAAATATGGTGCCAAACAGTGAAAAATTGGGAAGCTCCAGACTTCAACCTGCAATAATTTGACTCCAAATCTTTACACTCTGGGATGTTGGTTTTAACTCCAAGATCATGAGATAAACTCCTACATGGCACATTGAGCTGAGCATATGTAGATTGTGTGTTTTCCAGCACTGAGTTCAAATACAACTGGATTTTCCCTGAGCAAACCCAGATCTCTTCTATAAAGGACATCTCCTCCTGGACTTGGAATCCTTGGCTCCTAAACATGTGATATGTAGGGTTTTTTAAAAGAAAAAAATGAAATGTTTTTTGTACAGGGGAATGAACATTTTTTTTTTCAATCTCTTGTTCCTGGAAACATTTGACATTTTCCCAGAATCAAACTTCTGCTGCAACAGGATTCATTTGGCAGAGATACAGACCCAGGCTTGGATCTAGGCTCCCACTTCTCCATGTCTCACTGTTCAGATGCTCAGTGAAAAAAAAAACCAGGCAGTGCTGGAATCAGCTTTGTCTAACCCAGTTAAAAAGCTGGGTTAGGGTAGAAGATTGTGTCTTAAGGGTGTTTATTCCTTTTCCCTGCTTAGATGTAGACACCCACTGTCAGGGTCTGTGCTTGGGCAGGGGAATCCCACAGCAACCTGTGAAGTTCCAGGTTCAGCACAGACTAGTTTAGTTACCAAAACCCTATTTTGAAGACAGGTCATTGGGTGGGATGTAAAGAGATTTCTACCTGGTCTTTGTTCCCACCCCACCTACCTGCAGATGGTCTCACTCAGAGGCTTTCAGGTTCTGTAGAACCTCACCAGCCTTTAACTGTTAATATAACCCCTCAAAATCTCTTCTTGCACGGTGAATTTTGTTTCAAACTGAGTTCCTGGCAAGCCCCAAAGATTTTTCCCTCCCCTTTGAGCTGCTGCTGCTCCAGGGAGGGCTGATGTCTGATGTTAGAGTGGTGTTTGTGCTCATTAAACCAAACCCAGATGTCAGTGTCTCTCTGAGGCACAAACTGGGCTGGTTCAACCCATTCAGCTCTTGCTGCTCATGTGGTTGAGAAGGGCAAATACATGGCATGGATGGTGCTGGTTTGGTGGGCAGGGCAGAATCATAGAATCATGGAATCATCAGGGTTGGAAGGGACCTCAAAGCTCATCCAGTCCCAACCCCCCTGCCATGGGCATGGACACCTCCCACTACATCAGCTGCTCACAGCCCCAGCCAGCCTGGCCTTCCAAATGTCCAGGGATGGGGCTTCCCCCACCTCTCTGGGCAACTAATAAAAAACCCATACAAGGGAAATAAATAGCAGTAAGTCCCCCTGCTTGAATTTTGCTTCCAGTATTAACCACAAGCCTCGCTCATTTCCCTCAGCCAACCTGCAGAGAACACAGGTCAGTTCACTGGGAAGAAGTGTATTAAAATGCAAAACTCTGAAAAACTGATTAAAACAGGATCCAGTGTTAAACTGGGGCCAGTTGCTCCAGTTGCAGTGGTGGGTCCCTGAGCCTTTCCCAACAGGGAGCAGAGTTTCCCTCCTCTTGCCATGGTCCCACATCCTGGACCAGCCTATACTTTAAAAACTTTGCAGACCAAAAAAGTGATCCTAGGCCTCCAGTTTCAACAGCTCAGTTGGTTCAGAATGGTCCTACTTGAATACTTGAGGCCAAACCAGTAAATTTTCACCCCAGCTCTGTGCACTCCTTGGCAGGTACTCCCCTGGGAGTGTGGAAATGAGGAGGCTGAGACATTGGTCCCCAACATGTGACTCATTTATGTATTAAATGCAGGAGGTGGCAGGGGCTCAAAAAAAGAGCAAAAGAAATGATCCCCCTCACATGAGCCCTTCCCAGTCCTTCCTCCCCCTCTGAAAGCTGAACTGGTGGAGCTGGTGTTTGAGGGATCTCAGTGGAGGTGGCTGGGCCTGTGTCTCCTCGTTTCAGATCGTGGAGCCAGTGGAGCTGTTCTGGAAGGGTAACGTGGCCAATCCTCACACCTCCCACTGCCTGGGCAGTGGAGAGATCTTAATCAGCTGCTTGGGAGACCCTTCTGGCAATGGCAAAGGTATTCTGGAATCATGGGGTGGGGTGGGGTGGGAGGGACCTCAAAGATCACCTGCTTCTAACCCCCTCTGGTGGGCAGGGACACCTCCCACTAGGTTGCTCCAAGCCCCATCCAAGCTGGTCTTGGACACCTCCAGTGTTGAGGCATCTACAACCTTCCTGGGCAGCCTGTGCCAGTTAATTCTCTTCATTCCTCTGGGAAAGTAGTCGTGGTATGGAAGTGTCCTGCTCCCAAAGTAGAGGCTGCAGAGCTAGAAGAACCATTCCAGTGGTTCTTTTGGAGCTACAGAATCAATACCTCAGTCAGCAGGTGACCAGCTCTAACTCTTGTGGCAGAACCTCTGTTCATGAGCTCAGCTGCCACATCTCAGCCCTTCACATGCACTACAAAGACAACCAGCTCCAGAGGTTGAGTGAGAAACCCAGGAACGTTTCCCTGGGGTCCCATCAACACTGAGCAAGGACAGAGTGCTTTTGAACATAGTCTGTGTCTGCTCAGTGTTTGTAGCTTCATCATAAAAGGTTCTGCTGCCAACCTAAAGCTTCTTTTTTTTCATTGTCTAATGGAGCTTTTCAAGCTACTCCAGATTGTCTGTTTTGTTTAAAACTCTGGAAGGATCCTCGTGTATAAATTTATTACTAGTCAGGTGTAACCCACCTGAAATCTAAAGGGAAATAGTAATTATTAGAGGGGATACACTGCAGGTGGTAAGTGGTGAGCCCTGCTCCTTTTCACAGGGTTTTCTCTTCTGGCTCATGGGTAAATATGTCTTGAATAGATGCATATTATGTACAGAATTCAAAGCAAAGAAAACCAGGAGTGACTCCTCCAGGATCTCCTCTAAGATATCCCTTAATTGAAATGTACTCTAGGAGGACTAATGGATTTATTGGAATGACTTGAGTAGAAATAGAGCAAACTGAAGCTTAAGAAATGCATTAAGATGTAATAAAGCCCTTTACAAATCCAGCTTTAATTTGCTTTCATCCCCAAAAGCAAAACCCCCAGAATCCCCAGATTTTCCTTAAGCACAGGGTTGCATTTAGAAAAGAGACACTGAAGTATTAATGTCTTATTTATCTTATTGAAAGTGTGGGTCTGGGTGAGTGTCTTCACACAGTTCTCTTTGGTTTTGACACCAGGTGGCTTCATTTTGCTGGATGGAGAGACCTTTGAAGTGAAGGGAAACTGGGAGAACGGGGAGAAGGTTCCCCCCCTGGGCTATGACTTCTGGTATCAGCCACGGCACAACGTCCTGATGAGCACTGAGTGGGGGACACCAAAGGCCTTGGCAAATGGCTTTAACCCAGCTGATGTGGAGAGAGGTGAGGACATAGAATCAGAGAATGGTCAGGGTTGGAAGG
>VYZX01023560.1:0-52447 GCA_013401335.1 Brachypteracias leptosomus
ACTAGATGATCTTTAAGGTCTATGATACCACATTTTTCTGTTGCTTGATTGTCATAAGTGACGCAGACTTCTAAAACTGACATCTTTTGACTTTACTTTTTCCTCATTTTCCAAAACAGAACAAGAGTAGAGGATACAGCAGCTTAACCATAACTTCCAGTAGAAGTGTAACATTAAAGTGTTGCTTTAGCTAAGTTGGTAATCCAGTAAAAGTGATAGACATACAATAGATTGCACTACATCTGCAATACTTGCCATCATCTTATTATGAAAGGAGAAGTATTTTTTTCTAACACAACACATGCACCTACTTAAGATCCCAGGATCACAATCGTAATTACACCTTGCCACCTGTTTCTTCATTTTGACACTTACTTTCCCCTGCCTACTTCATAAGCTGGTTAGTTCACAGTACTAAACTGCAGGCTTTATATCTGACAGAGGAGTTTCTGACAATTTACCATGTAGAACTATCCAGCTAAGGGCTCAAAACTGAAAGGACTCAAGTGTAAAGGAAGGAGTGAGATTGGTGCATGGACAGAAATACAACCACTGATTGAGACAAGCATAAACTCTTGAGCCATGCATATACTACAGGCAGTTAATGCAAAAGCAAGTCTTGCCTTTGTCAGCTGAGTTGTCACTCCTAGAAAGCAGACTACAGATTAAAAAAAAAAGCAGGAAATAAAAAATCTGAGGCACTAATAGTTGTGGTAACACCACCCTGTTGTATGTATCCCACTAAGGCAGTGGCAGTGAAAGTGGTGCAGGTCCGGCCCTCTAGATTGCAACACTTTATTCTTCCCTGCATGAAGAGCTGCTCTGCAATCTACCTGCATAATAAGTCTTGTCTGGAAAATGGACTAGAACTGGAACTGAAGGGATAAGATACCCATTGAATGAGTTAGTTGTTCAGTTATCACCAGTAATCCTATGCAGCACTTTTGCATTAACTACTAAAGGCTATTGAGAGTATTCCTTTAGAGCCTTCTCATGTAAAGTACAAATTTTTACCAAGTATGTCCTGCAAGATATGCTTATTTCATAATAAGGATGGCACTCTGCCACCTTGGGAAGTTTTTTTCAAGCTGCTTTCCCCTTTGTTTCCTATGAACATAAGTGTAGCTATTAGTAATTTATCTACTCTTGTAGAAGTAGTAAGTCTTCTCCTTGTAGGCAGACTTCTATTTTAACAGTCCCTTCCAGACAGAAAATGGCTTCTTAAACTCCCCATCTTTCACATGCTTCTCTTTTCCCTGGCTCCTTAAAGCCTACTGGAAAACAGAATTTGGAAATATAAGGCAATGAAAGAACAAGGCGAGGATATGCATCTATGAACCTTCTTTCTGCCTCATGTAAAGTCCATACTTCCCTTTACCTTGCTCTTCAAAAAAAAAAGCTAAATAGCTATTATCCCAAAATGATAATAAAACACAAGGTTACTAGCAGTGACTTGTTATTCTTCTGGAATATTAAGCATGTACACAGGTACAGCCCTTCAAAAGACCAGGAAACAGCACTGGGATACATCTCTAATCCACTTTATTAATCTAAATACAGTGCAGTCATTCCAAATGGTTTAGCCTCAAGTCTGTCAGAACATGTTCTTCGTAACGAAAGCCATCCAGCTACATCCATATGCAACTAATCTCATCTATTCTGTCGTCACAGCTCACCCTGAAGCTGCCACTTTGTAATGTTTTCTGTCATGCTCCAAAGACTCTGTTGGCAGGAACATCAACCTTGCTAGTCTTGCTTTGTAATATGTCATCTGAATACCTCACTGCTAACAAGTCTCCACAGCACAAAACAAGGTAGCCTGTGAATCCCAGCAGAGGGTGAGCCAATTTACGTGGCTGTGACAACCTGCTTAAAACAGTCCCTCTGGGTCAGTACACTTAAATCTCAAGGACCTAAAGCTTAAAAAGAAGAAAGGACAAATGAGAAAGCATATGTAACACACACATTTAGTTATTCCTCTTCTCTGCCATTATAGAACAATTCTAGATAAAATATGAGTAGTACAACCCTGTTTTACTGCCAGCAAGCTGTACAGAACAGAGGTCTGGTTAGGCATAGAAAATAATAGTAAGGACTGGTTTAATTCGTCCAGCTGGAACCATATGCAAGCACCTTGAAAAAGAACTAGACAATTCTGATAACTTTATTTTGTTTTTCACTTTGTGTTGAGATATAATTTTGGTAGGTCAACAGAAACACCTTATCTAAGAAACAAATTAAAAACACCTCCCTCCCAAAAAAACCCCAACCCTCCCATAAGTGTAGTTGGGTCAGTGGACTTACTTTGTTGATTCTGTTGGCAGAAACTTGCATAACTGGAAACTGCTGATGGGCTTTACTTGTTGGGGCATTGGAAAACAAGTACTATGAGGGTTGTAAGCAACTCATTTACGTCCCTCAGAGGGCTTTTAAGAAATTGCCTCAAGGAGCTCAGTGTTGTTGCAAGACCGTTTTAATCCTAAAATTTCCTATCCCCAGGGAGGATGCTTACACATCACACATGCAGTGTACAACAGACTCTCTCTTTCATACTCTTGGCATAAGACCTTTGGTATGGTCGGTTCATGTCCAGAGCTGATTGCCATCTCTATTCAGTGTCAGCTACGAGACCATCAAGATGAAACTGCCTTTGGCCATCAGAACACACACTACTTGAAACACACACTGTCTCGGTGGCTTCATTGCAGTATCTCCAATCCTGAAAAGCACAATTCCGTTTATACCTTCACTGAACACAACAGCAAAGGCACTTAGAGCTGTGGGGGCAGTTGACAGCAGTAAGTTTCCATGAAGGACTCCAAAACTCTCTTTCAGGTACCTGTGATTGCATACAGCTACTACTCAGGGTCATCTGTAGTGTGACTTCTCTTCAGACAGAGGGAAAAGCTTCGTAGAAATAACCACAGTTCTGAGTGTGAGGCAGTGCAGAGCTTGATTGCATCCACAAACAATGGGGGGGGTGGGGGGTGTGTATGTATGTATATATATATATGTGTATGTATATAAAAGCACTTTTATATATATATATATTTGTGGCTATCTTGGTTAAGCAGGATGATTTCTCCTGTTTATACTATAGCATACATCTACAGTATAAATTCAACTTGAGCTACTGCTACCTTCTCTTTTAAACTAAGGCATCCTAATTGCAAAGAGAATGCAAAGGTTAAGATTGTAAAAGGAAGACATATTTAAGTAACTCAAAATTATGCTTTCTTCTAGATATGTCTGCAGGGTTTTCATGGATAAACCAAGGGTTACTTTCAAGTTCAGCACCAGCAGTTTCACATTTAGAGGTAGCAGGAGGCACTGCTGATGCTAAATCAAGGTAAGTAATTTTTTATTCAAGGATGGTAATACATTCTTGTGGTGCTTTCAGTAACCTCACTGTTTCATACCATTTACATGCAGGAAATTAGATGGGGTTTATTATGGCTGATTTTTTGATTGTAAAAGTGTCTCTTATCCTGTTCTCCTTGATAATCATATTTGAAAGGTCAGATCAATGTACTTTGAGTTTTGAACGTAGCTATTTTGTACCTCTGTTCCAAAAGAACAGAATCACTTCCAAGCCCTTTCTATAAGGACAGAGTTTCCCTGATTAACCTTAAGTTACTGCCTGGGTATAGACAACATGTGGAAAAAAGCTCAGTGATACTTCTGGAGAATACTAAAGAATATTTGCTGTCTAAATGCACTACTGCTCTCATGAAAGAGGTTTAGTCCACGCAGTCTAATCATAATTTTAAACTTAAGAAAACAACCAAAGAAACAAAAAATAACCACCACCACCACCAAAAAAAAAATTAAGGAAACATCTCAACAACCATACTTTGTTTGGAGGTTACTTATACCTTGAAAAATTATTCTGGAGCAAGTTCTTCCTCATGGTATTTAATAGCTTAATGTCATATTGCAAATATTTCTGTGTATTGACAAAACCATGATGTATTGATTTGTCTTTAAGCTTTCTTCAGCTTGAGCAATTATAGTGGTTGGTTACAAAAAAAAAAGCCACCCAATATTCTTTTTTATGCAGTTTTCCAATATTTTAGCAGTTTTCATAACTGTTAGCTGTGTTAAATGCAAAGCTTTTGGATTTTTCCTTGTTAGTAGCATTTCTTTAACTAAAGAAAAAACTGAGGACAAAAAGGTTAAAACTTCATGAGCAATGGTCTAAACTTCAATACTTCTATTGTTTTGATAGTGAGAATCCAGGGTTGTGTTTGGATGCTGAAGTGGCCTTAGCAACTGGGCAGATTCTTGCCCCTTGTAGTCAACAGTCCAGCAGTGCAACATCACACTACTCTGAATCACGAGGAGAAACTCCATGCTCATTCAATTATGAAGATGAAGAGGATGAAGATGAGGATTCTTCCTCCCCAGAATAAGGACAGTAGAAAACAAAATACACAAAATGCTGCTCATAAATATTCTTAATGGGAACTCCTATTTGGATTTTACTTAAATTTCTTGCCTTGGTTTGTACTGGGTTCGGTGAAGCAAAATGAAAGCTTCAAACAAATTCATCCACAGCTGAAACTGAATACCCTGTGTAACTGAACACAGTGTGACATGCAGGCACAGAGCAAAGTGGTTTTTACCAACTATAACCAAGGAAAAGAACAAAGGCCCTGAAGATAACATTAAGTTCACATTTTCCATTTTGGGATGTTCTGCTTGAAGTCTCTGTCTTCCCCTTACCTTTACCAGATGGAGAAGAAAACAGTCAGTCAGTTCTTGCATTGTCTTTTGGCTGTGCTACCTTTTGAAAAAGAGAGAGCACACAAGAATATTCTAAACCAGCTATTTAAAACTATCATATGAAAATTGCTCTAGGGAATAGGGGCTGTTAGAATGTTTGCTTTTTTATGTTGAACTTGCTGTATAGATGATTCTTAAAGTAATATAAATTGCAAGTTATTAAATGAATCTTGAAATAGTTTAAATCCATTTTAGATACTCTAAAATTAACAATACTATGTCTCTTTTGAAACGTTCATGTATTCATTTATACTGTAGATCTAATTTATTATAAATAAGTGATTATTCCTAGCCATTATTAAACAGTCAGGATAAAAATGATATTCTCTGCACCAGCTTTTTCAAGGACAAAAATGTTTAAAAAGATATTTCTAGGTTATAGTGTATCTAGTACTACTTCTCCTTCACTGTTCTGACTTTATAATCCCTTTGGGTTTATGGCATGTGTTGGGTTTTTTTAAAGAAAGGCCTCTATGTTAAGGGTCTCAGGCTGCATGTTTTCAAGGCAGTATTTTCAAATTCAGGGTAGGTGGGTCACATAACCTTTAAAAGTCATAGGTTGAGGCTCTTAGGAAAAAAAATAAATTTCAACAATCCATCATTTCATGTTTTACATTCTGGTTGGCTTGGATTATGACAGACTAACTTTCTTAAAATGAACTTCTGTTGCACTCACCTTGATAAGCCTTTGGAAAATAGCAGTATTGAACCACTTCTGAAAATTTGTGGCTAAAATTACACAACATGAATCCCATTTGAACTGTTAAATTAGACTTGCAACAGGAGGCTGTGCTTTATAGTTAACGTCGCATCCAATCATAAAGACCTTTTTTTAAAAAAAAAAAGCAAACCTTGAATAACAAAGCAAAATACAGTGTAGATGTACTCCTCCCATGATGTTCTAATGTCCAGTATTTTAACTATTCTAGAAGTGAACTATTTTTAATTAAGTAGATCCAGTTTAAAGCAGTGTTAATTGTTTTTACTTTTTATGCTGTATGTAAATAGTTGACCTGTTTCCAAGTACCAGTGTATTAGCTGTCAGAGTTCAATGATGTTGGCTCTCTTTATTTAGAAACAAGATTTAGGCAGCTTGTCTACTGTTATTTGCTTGAGCAGTGGCAGCAAACTGTATCCTTTGACTGCTTTGGCCATTACTCTAGCACAGTATGGGCATGGCCACATGACCTTCTACAGACAAACCTGCACGCAAGCCAGTGAGATCCAAAAGCACCAAGCCTGAGCTAGGGACATACGCTGAGGCTCCAGCTAAAAAGGAGTTAGCACATGACTAGCTACATACAGGACGGGTGAAACTGAGGAGCACACAAGCACACTTGTATGTTTGCATTAAAAATTAGAAACTTTTCACAGGTAGTCGGAAGTCCTGCATTTGAGGTAGTTAGGGCAGCAGCACATGTAGGTATAGCTCTTGACTAAGCTAGAACTATCTGTCCTGTGCTCATGGCTCACAGGCAATAGCAGACTGAGGGATTTACACCACCTCACTTCAACCAAATCTGTAATACTACCTCTATATGAAGAAAAGCTTTACAAATACTAAATAATATTCCTGCTGAGAGAATCAATGCATTGGTTGAAGTGGCTTGCTTTTGAAATAGGAGAAGAAGGTAACAGATACTCCAGGCTTATTACTATGGAACTGTCAGCTTCACGAAATGTTTCATTTAAACAGGTAATTGGTTTTGTTCTTAAAAACCCATTGTTTTATTAAAAACCTAGTCTGTCAGTCGGCTGTCATTTGAGAGGGCAGATGCAAGATCCTAGGGAACGTTTTCTAAAGTTACTATTCCCTCCTTCCCAATACATTAGGGACACATTTAACTTTACACTTCACATTTCCCACTCAAGATCTGTGTGAAAGGAAAAACCAGGAAACCACTAAACAATCACTAAAGAGGAGCACTTTGAACTATAAGAACCTGGCCAAAAAAGGCTTCCTGCCAAGAAATTGAATGTATTTTATTAGCAGTCATTGTGCTTTCTGCTTTATGGGAGGAAGACCTTCAGTGATATCTTCCTTCCATTGATTTCCATGTTCTTCAAAGCAGCAGACTGCACAACTAGTTGCTTTCTGGCAATCAAGCTATCAACTTTAAAAAATAAATAAAATCAAAGAGCACATACCATTTATTTGGACAGTTGAACGAAGACTTTAAAAGTTATTTTTCCTGAGCTAATTAATTGAATACAAAGGACAAAAACAATTTAGAACATTTGGAACATAATTCAAAAGGAAATTCTTCCCTTGGGATTCTTTGTGCCAAGTTCCAGTTGAGGATAAAGTTCAACTAAAGCACCGTGGTCTTGTGATTACAATAAAGTCTGGGAACTATGAGAATTTTGGGCCTTATCCAGCCATAGTCACTCATGTATTATCTCAGGCAAGCCTTTCAATCTTCTTCTTGATCTTAGCTGTCAAAAAAAAAAAGTCCCCCCAAAAAGAAATACCCAAAGCAAAACAGGTAAATGTGGCTGTTGCATCTGAATGGAGCTTGAGCAATTATGAGTAACAAGGAGATTGAGACTGTTAAGCAACCACACAGCTCCCACTAAGCTAATGGCAGTAGTTGTGCTTCAACATGCAGGCATTCCCTCCCTCTGGAAGTCAGCAACAGATACTTTCCAGAATAAAATGGTCATTAGCAAGACTGGTTTTCCCACGTTCTAGTCAGTTACCATCATCATCTCCTGCCTCATGCAATACCTTTGACATTCATTGGTATGAAACAAGTAGCAACTGGTTTGATAGATGAGAGCTTACAAGAGATTCATTAAGAGATGATATCTCTTATAAGACAGAGTTAACATTTGAAGTTTTATCTGTGACATGTTTCTGTGTCTTGGAACACTATTCTTTGGTTATACATCCAGAAGGCACTTGGCTGCAAGCGGTGTAACACCTTGTGTAAGTGCTTTTCTATATAGTGCAGTAAACAGCTTTATTGCTGGGCATACTTTATGGTGCTTGAAAAATTCAAATTTGACTTACAAAAACATGTCAGCACCACAAACTAGATGAAAAAATGTGAGCGAGAGACACATTTTATGGAAAAATGTTATGTGGAAATCTGACAATATTTGTGGATTTTGGCTTTTTAATTTGTATTAAGGTATGCCAGTCTTCTCATTTCAACACTGGACTTAATGGCAGCAGTTCACCTCATCTAAGGAAGTGTGTATATTTCAGTAAAAACTGAAGCAAATTATACCAGTTTAACTGAAGGTGTGACTTTAACTTCATTAAATGTAGTACAAGCCACACAGTAGAAACTTCCATTTCAGTTAAAGGTTTTGTTTAGCTTTTTTAAACTCTAGCTTAAAAATACTCATTTTGAGCTGCTGGAAATTGCTGGGTACATGGAACACTCACAGAAGGACTTGTGCTGATCAACTAAGTCAGCCTGAACTAACATGTAAAAAAGCCTAATAACCAAATTTTAGGGGTGGGGGTTTTTTTAAAGAAAAACAAAACCATGAAATTCATACATAAAATGATGCTTGAATTTAGAATTCCACAGTTAAGTTTTTAAATGTTTTTCTTCTGACCATATCCACCATTTTAATTCAAGAGCATGGCTGAAACTTAATCACATTTTAACACTGGGCAGTACTCATTTTTATAATTAACTGGCTCTCTTCAGCTGAAAATAACCCACAGTTTATCAAGAAAACTTTCCTTTTAGTTAGTCAGAGACATTTGGATTTAGATTAATTTAAAAACAAAGGTAATAACCACACGGTGTAATATATAGTAACCAAACCAAAACAAGTTATCTTCTGACTAATCCACCTAATTTATATCTTTTCATTACAAGAGTCTCTCAGGAACATAAATATTTTAAATAACCAGCTACAATGAAGCTGGGAAAAGACTATATGAGCTTTTAAATATTTTTTTTTGTTAAAAACTCTAGTAGCAGTCATACTTTGAGGTGACAACCTTCTGCTTACTGCAAGCTTGTTAATTGTAAAGAAAGAAATGCTGCAGTTGAATTACTCCAAGGCCTAGTATATTTTTACAGCTGAAAGCACCTCAACCTTCAGCACTGGGAACGGTGCCTACGCAGCATTACTGATGAACCAGGAAGAGGCTAAGGACCACTGGCCAGTTCATTGAGACACCAGTTCTGAATTCTGACATATGTCTAGAAGTAGTATGCCAATAAATCATTTGTAATCTCTGATTATACTCTTGCAAGCAGGCGAATATCTCTAAATACTTAATTTGCTGTTGGCAGGTGTTCACATTACCAGATTCTGATACTATGGCACTTCCTGAAACTCTCATTCCTTAGCCTTAACCAAGTTCCCAAATCAGATTATCTCTCTCCTATTTAGTTGTTAGAATTTAGTCTGGTGAGTGTTTTAGAGGCTGTGGGCAACTGTTCTCCCCTGAACCCAGATACACAGCTAAAAAAAAATCCCAAAAAACAACCAAACCCCTACACCAACATTGCTCCAAGTTATTCATTCCCTCTGCTAAGTATTACTGTCCTTTCAAGTCACTGTAGAGCTGCTCATACAAGCACTTCCTAGCTCATTCAGTCTAATTACCTGAGTTGGCATTGATGGGTACGTAACCCAGCTGGTATTGACTGGGTAAGGGAATGTTCATAAAAGCAGTCTGATAGTAACAACTAAAGGGGCTGTTTAGAGAGTACATACTCATTCTGCATATTTAACACTCCTACCTTCTCTGGCCTAACCCAAAGATACCAAACTAAAATGTTTTCTTTCTGCTTACATCTTTTTGACCATCTCCAAGAATCCAATGTTTAGTACATCCACCTAACCTGTAGGACACCAAAAATCCTTGCTCGAAATTGGGTTGAAGGAACAGCTGAGATCTAACCATGCAAATCCCAGGAGAGAGTCTCCTGCTTATGAACAATACGGAGCAAATGAATAACTTAATTTTTATTTTCTCCATAAGAAAAGCAGGCTGACCTGTATCAGATCAGTATCTGTAGAAGAGCCATGACAACTCCCAGCAGCCCAGACTTGCATCGCTTCTTAGTATTTGCTAGAATAAGAAGTGGCAACCACTTAGTGTGCTGACCTTTCTAAATGCCATTCTTAAATACTCAAGCTCTTCAGGTGTAGGTGCTTTAGCTACTTTAACAACAGGAGTCAGCAGGGTACAGCTATGTAAAATTTAAATCCAGTTGTAGATGTAAATCGAAGTCTTCTATGCAGTGTATAGGAAACTTTTTCAAAGACAAGTGACTTGTTTTTAGCTAATTCCCATTATCTAGGCTGAGTGAACAAAAGAAATTAATCCCTAGCAGTGGCTGGTTCTTGTGCCTTCAGTAAAGCAGCAATGGCTGTCAAAGAGGAAGAAATCACCTTTCACATTGAAATGTTTAGGTCACATACAATTATTCTGAACAGCCACAAAAGTTAAAACATTGGTTAAGTCCACAAAAAGCAATTTCCAGTGCTTTTGGTAGGTTTGTTAAATCTCTAATGTAACTTTGACAATTAGTTGATTTGGTTGCACTAATGCAGGGATTAAGTGGATCTCCCAGAATTTCCCTAGGAAAACACCAGGTGAATCACAACCTCTCTTCCATGTTTCTGGCCCCTTCCCTTGTTTCTAAAGCCAGGCTATATATATGAAAGATACTTCAGAGCATTCTATGCAAATGTTACGACACTGTATCTCACAAGCACCTACTGTGAAAAAATTAATCCTACTTTGAACAAACCTGTAAGAACTAGGATCTGTGTTCATCCTCCTTCCTCAGGCCCTGACTGCAAATAATACCCTGGGACTAAGGCACCAGCCTTCGTGTTTGAATATCCCACATTGCCTCAGGAGTAACTAGCCAGCAAGCACAGGCACAGGTTTTTACAACAGTACATGTCCGTTGGCACTTATTAGATGATCTGTCTGGAAATAGATCAACCCCTTGGCAATGAATTCATGGTGATGTACACATCAACCAATATTACGCAACGTTCAGTATGTGATAAAAAAGACAGGTCCATCTGTTCCCCCATTATGGTAGCACTTTTTAATATCTACTATAGTCTACGTGGAAGTAAGTAGTAGAGACACTTCCTTTTTATATTTCAAATGCAGAAACCACTTGAAGTCCATTAAGTCCACTTTTAAGTGAAAATGACATTTTTTTCTTTTCTTTTAAGAATAAGGCCAGTCATGTACAAAGGTATTTTAAGACCCCTTTCAACGCTGACCTCAAAGGAGGGTTTGTGAACATGGGTGGGAAGATGCACTGCAAATCCAAGTTACGAGGTTACTATCTATATGGGATTTAAAGTTTTAATACACTCTTCTTAACTCTCTCCCTTCCCCATAGAGTGTCACACAAAAATTCTGGCATCACTTTTTCTCCCTTTTCTTGTGCTAAACTCCTGTGTCTTTAGGAAAGTCCAAGTTGCACAATTGGGTGCGTATTTTTGAATTCTCCGTAGATTTCTTTCCAAATACCTTTAAATTATAAACTAAAGTTTTATTTTTTCAGAAAGAATGCTATTAAACTATGATGATTTTTTGTCCTGATCAAATAGTGTTAATTTCTATTACCACATTGTACATGGCTAGGAGTAAAAGAGAATGTGGTAGTAGTATATGTGGTAGTATTATATTTAAACACTGACAAATATATAAACAAAAATGCATATACAAAGTTTTACTTTCCTAATAGGAACAGTGGCATTAGCATATTTGACCCAGTAGGAAATATTACTTTGTACTAGAAAACACTTTGTAAATAAAAACTTGTTATTTTTTTAATGGAAATTTTATAGAAGAAGCTATTTCTGTATACTCAATTGATCCAATGTTTACTGAAAATGCTGCAAGTGAGAATTGTACATTGCAGAATGGGGGTGGGAAGCAGACAAGTCTGACTGGAGTGAAAACTATGTATGCTTTGGAGAAAAAAATCCAGTTGTCTGAACAAGAAGATAAAGCTTAACTTGTAGAAGAACTGAATAAAAGAATTTCAAGGCAACAGGATTGGACTTGGTTTTTGAGAAGAACATTGTGGAAAAAAAGTTTCTGTTTTTCTTAGAAGTATTAAGTCTTTCTATTTAACATGCACGTCTGCTAGGAAGGAATTCATAACGTTCTCCTCAGCACTCTCTATTCCAATACTTTGTGTGCGACCCTTCTGTCTCATACTAAATCCTCTAGCCTGTGGATGCTCTTCAGACATTTATAAGCCACATTGACTGTATTTTGCTAGCAAGAATCCAAATGACAGGAATATAAGAAGTATTAAACACAATCACTCTCCATCATCTGTATTGATTTTCCAACTCCATCAAATACAAAAAACCCAAGTAATTTCAGTGCTGTTTTTCCCCATGTGCACAGAAGACCCGTGACAATATTTTTATTCTCAAACCAGGTTAAAATACAATAGGAAAATACTTGCAAAACTAAATTCATTCTTGTATTATAAATAGAAACTCTAGCACAGAGTTCTTTCATTTGAAATGCATTGGCATATTTGGGAAGGCATTTTTATGACTAGATGTGGCAGACTCCAGTTAGGCCCAAATAACGCTAAAAACTTGTGGGTTTTTGTGGGCAAGAAACACAACTGAAGAAATGAAAGGGTACAGTCTTTATTTCAGTAATATAGATAATTGCTTATTTTAAAAAAAAAAAAAAAAAAGGCCTAAAAATCTGGATTCTGGAACATTAAACTAACACTGAAGTTGGTTGGAATAAATACTTTCTTCTCTTAAAAGGACAGGCTTTTGTTGTAAGCTACTTTATTTCTTTGTGCTGCATTTTCACCTGGGGATCTCTGCCCCCAAGAATCCAGCATAGACACTGAGAAAATCTTAAAGCATGAAAGCCCTTTTATTCTTCTAAAGAAAAGTACTCGGCCTCGTTCTCTTAAGAATGGAGAAGTCTGCAAATAGCTCTCTCTGAAATTACAAATGCTTTTGGTTAGAATTTCTTCAACTGCCCAGTAAGATAGCATCATACAAACCTTTATATTTTTCTTCACGTAAATCTGTATGTTTTCTAAAAAAAGGAATTGAGCAATGGTACCTGCTGCAGCATTAAGGTGCTCTGTGCTAACAACAGAAACATTAAGACAACAACAAATCTTTTCCTTGGTTAAAAAAAAAAAAGAGCCTTTAAAATTGTATTTTGCTGAATTACACACATTCTGTTAGAAAGCAAAAAGATCTAAAAACATTCAGGGAAACCAGAAAAAGAAAACAACCAAATTTGTGTACATTTATTATTCATTAAACTTTGTCTCAATGCCAAGTGTAGGATAGGAAATAAATTTGAACAATACTTCATTGTAGAAGTCCACTGTCACGAGTAATGTCCCTGACTCTGTGACTTGTGTAGGTTGCTCCTGAACACAATTCAGCTTCACTGCAGTGGGCCTGTCCTTCATCTGCCTGAAGAACAACATGTATTTGCTCTTGGGATCCTACTTAAATTCCTATTCCATTGCTCCTCCTATAGATCATCTAAAAAGCTCAAAAACCTAATGTCACTGGGAATGTCTCCTGTTCATGGATAACAAAACACAAGAAACATATTTCACAGGAGAAAGAGTACTTCTCATCTGTCACAATGGTTAAAATGCATCTGTTGTACTGAAAAAAAAAACACAAGTTTTTGAAGGATTTGTTTTCCTGCCTATTGGTTCTTACAGCTGCCACTTAGAAAACTGATTGCAGGCTTGGGTTTGCACTATTTTGAGAATCCCTTACCAGACATTCAGAGAACTCACAGATCCACAAACCATAACTTAAAACCATTGTCCCAGGCATACCTGAGCAGAAGCGACATAAAACCCTGCAAAATGAGATGGCATCAAAAAAGAAGACATGCTAACAAACAGAAGGGTTCCTGTTCTTCAGGATAAGGCAACAAACAAGAGTTACAAAATTGCAAAAGTGTATAAGCACCATTGTTTACAATACATGCAACCATGAAACCAATACTCTCCCTGGGTTCAAATGACCTGTGCTAACCCAAATTTTCATCATCTTGACATTAAAGTCCAGGTTATGCAGCAATGCCAATATACAAGTATTACATTTAATCAATAATTTTTAAAATATTAAATAACAGAAACCCTGTTTAATCCTACATTATGTAAAAAGCAGCAGATTACATTTTTACAGCAGCTGCTGGGATAAGCAAGATAGTTATTTTTAATAAATAAGCACTAAAAGGACATAAATTTCTTGGCACATTTAGAAATCAGAAAATATTTCAAGAGTAAATTACATGGACAATGGGAAAATGTCCTAGCGTTTACCTGTGTATAATTAAGCCTCGGGCTTTTCAGAACGAAATTAAACAGCATTCAGAGCTCTCAGTAACAAGATGAGGTTGAGGGCATGGACAAGAGCAAGTTACTGCAAGGTAAGGAAGGGTGTGAACTCACCACAGTAGCTCACAGACTGTAATTGCCCATGTTGCACTTCACAGAAAGCTGCTCTGTGTTAAAGGTAAGATTTTTTTTTAAGGCAAAAAATGGAGGTTCCACAATTCCCAGTATGTTTTAAGGCCACACCTTAGTTGTTAAGCATAAGAAAGAAGTGTTTGCATGTTCATGTATTTTGTTAAGAGACAGTACTTGTGCTTTAACTCTACTGTTGTGGGATGACCAGAACGACCACATTATTCTCTTTTCCAAAAACCCATCTCTTTAGGATATATCCTGTATTTTCCAAGTTCCCATATTTGCTTCTGCTTTGTTCCTGTTTCAGTGATACAGGAATCTATGCTCATCACCTCAGTCTGCCCAAACAAAAGCTCTTATGCACCTTGGGCAATGCTGGCACCTCTGTCCTCACACACTGTCCAGCACAGTGTGTTCTGCAAGTGGAGAACTCTGGGCAGACTTACTATGACAATAAATAAATTCAAAGGCATAACAGGCTGCTGACCTAAGGAAGGCAGGACAGCAGCATCGTACTCCAAACAACACGGCGCAATGTAATACCATCTGCCACTGTCTGAACACCTCCAAAGTTGGTTTGGCACTCATTTCCCAGAAAGCAAAGTTACGTTTTCACTTTTCACGCCTATGGTATTGTCCAGCTTTCTTCCCCACACCTGCAGAGAATAAGGTCAAAACACATCACACTGGCTCAAATCACTGATGGCTCTACCAGAAACACGCAGGCTTTGACCTGCTCAGGCCCTCTATGTCACTTAAGTCATTTGTTCTCCAAGCCCAGGAGTGCCAGCCAAGGCAGCATTTAGCTCCCTTACTGCCAGGCCCTCTGTTCTGACCACAGGGCGGGCAGCTGCCAGCCCAGCGAAGGCAGTTGTCCCTTTCCCCCTTCACTCCTCCTCCCCCACCTTCCGCCCCATTACCCACACGGAGAGGCAGTGGCGGCCCAGGGGCAACTCCAGAGAGCCCTGGCCCCTTCCCAAGGGCTGATGGCTGCTGTGCGCCAGTGCCCACCTCCAGCTGCCCTGGCAGGGGAGGCAGCCCCGCGGCAGCCCCTGCTCCACACGGCCCAGTGGCCTGGAGGCCCAGCGGCCTGGAGGCAGGGGCACACAAGGGCTTTGTTCAGTATGTATTTTTTACATTTTTTTAAAGTCCAATTTAATTTGTATTAAAAAAAATCAACACAAAAGAGGAAGAGGAGGAGGCTACGTTTTGTTCTCTTGTCTCTTTAAGTCCCAGTGAGGCTGTCTGGAGAACACCAGTGCTGCCACTGCTGTTCACAATACTGTTTTGCAGTAAAAGGAGAAAAAGAAAAAAAAAAAAATTCTTACTTACATAGACCCATCCCTAGATAGGATTTAAACAGACTCAGAACCAGAAGGCAAACAAAAGAAAAATCAACCTTTTAATAAACATTCTTGATTTATGAAGAGTTTGGAATTAGCAAAGCTTGACTGGAAACATCTCTTCACCCTAACTGAACCTCTTAACATCACTACTTCATGGCTGCCTGCAATAAACGTTACAAAGCAATGTGTTACAAGTCTGGAATATGAATTGACACACATCTTTCACTGGGGTGATTCCAGCTGGTACTGACCAGGGAGAAAGAGAACCTCTTCCTCTCCAGAAAAGTCCCTGTTTATGCCTGCCATGGGGCTCATCATACTATCTGCACTGAAGTACCGACACATTTACACAGCCATGATCCCCACCCAAAACAAGCCCCATCACAAGCCTCTATCAGAATTAGTTTAGGACTTTTACAGGAAACTCCATAGTTTGAAGCATGCTGCACCTCAGCAGCATTCAGCTGCTACAATTGCGGAGTATATTTAAAAATAATTAAGAAAAAGTGGCCAAAACTCAACAATTTCCAATAGATTCTTTAACCCATTCTAATTTAAAGTGTCCCACAGCTGGGCCTGGGACTTCTCCAACTGTTAGTCCTTGTATGGCCTACCTGACTGGATTTGTGAAATTCAGGGAGCCACTCCCAAAGAAAGTGGCTCCTCACTATGAGGAAGACAGATCGTTACTTCAAAATTCTGAACATATAATTAGAGTAATACAGGACAGTCATGTCAAGGAGAACGCATTCATATGAAGTATGTGAAATCTATATGGTATTAATTTGGGAAAAAAATAAGTGATTCAACTACACAGACCTAATGAGTGGTAAATGTCTAAAGATGGAAAGCTTTAACTGTTTGAAATACATTGGAGAGTTAGAAAATACAAACAACTCTGGAGAATCTGCAAACAAAAATGCCAAGATGGAAAAAAGTTCCAGTGCTTGCAAAACACCCTTTGAGGGAGATCTCTATCATTATCAGAACCTTAACACTAAGATAACATTTTTCACCTTACTATAACAAAGTAATTAAGTATTATTAATAGTAAATTAACAAAATTGTAGAAGCAGCTGTGTGAGCCCAGGATTTTTATTGTTATTACTTTTGAACCTTCTCACCTTTGATGTTTTCTCATCATTTCATAGGCTTACAAACTTTATTAATGTTCTGTTGAGCTCCTCACTATAGTATGTGATAGGTCTATTCTGTCTAGGGTCCATCGCCAAATGACTGAGTCAACTATATCACAGCACCCGGTGGACAGCAGGATGACCATGAGCCAGCACTGTGCCCTTGTGGCCAGGAGGGCCAATGGCATCCTGGGGTGTATTGGAAGGGGGGTGGTTAGTGGGTCAAGAGAGGTTCTCCTGCCCCTCTACTCTGCCCTGGTGAGNATCAGTATTGGCCATTGAACAGCAAATGAGGGGCAGAAGCTTTTCAGCTGGCAGAGATCTGATCAGGTCTGTACATTAACTGAGGGCCCTTCCAGCCCATGTAACTCTATGATTGTGTGTGCTCCTGAGATGATTGGTATTGAGCCATCTATTTAATGTGTGATTGGCATGATAACAAATGAGTGTATCACCAGAGACGCAACAATTGATTGCTGAAGATTTTTTGTAAACTGCAGAGTCTAAGGAATTCTTGCCAGACTCAGACATAGGTCTCATTTGGAAAAATGCATTCAAGTGGTACACTTTATGGCTAATAATCCGTTCACAGTTACAACAAAAAAACCACTAAAAGATAACTGCAGCCCCTGTTGATACCCGGCTCTGATTGCTAATGAATATAAACCCTCAAACTGGGAGGGTTTTTTTCTTGTTTCTATTCAATTAGTTAAACTTGTGTTAGAAAAAGATGATTTGAAAATACATTAGCAAGAAAAGAAGGAAAAAATAATACAGAAGGCTCAGGTTTCATGGGTACAGGATGCATACACATCAGAAAAAATGCACAATGATAAGCTTTTGAAGGTGATACTACATATTTCCAGAATTATTTCTCCATTTACACATTTTTGTAACTCTGTAAAGAATGTAGATGCTAAAATAGGATACCTAGGTATGTATTCCCCCTCTATTCTGAAGCTATGAAACAATGCTTCAAAACAGTGAAAATGCAAGCACTGTACTCTGCTTGGTCTCCACAGGGCACATTAGTGTTCAACTGAACAGCAGTGACTGCTCCTGCGTGCAAAGGCTTTTGCAGTTATCTCCACAAACTCCCATTTGTCATTACTAATCACCAGCAACTATTCAGCCAGCGGGAGAGCTAGTGTAGATTCTTAACTTTACATGATTCTCACTGTGCTATGTATGTTTGTTCTTAAGAGAAGCTTGCTGAACAGGAAAATACAGAATACATCTTTTGCGTCCCAGAATTAGTTAAGGAGCATTATGCCTGAGCTCCCTGCAGACAAGAACAATGTGAAACCTCTGACAAGCCAGGCAGATGACTCTGGCTCAGCAGATAGCAGGAACATGAACTCAAAGGGCAAAGACATTTCAATGGCTGATTCCAACGGCCATTCATGTCCTACGGAAATTTCAGAGAGCTCTCTTGTCATATTTTAAGCCATGGCTGCATTTCTGTTTGTCAGAGCGCATTTGCTAGTTGCACTGCTGAGTTTTTACACACAAGTCAGCCTACAGCAGTTTCCAGTAATGGCATCTTATGCAATTTTTGACCTACTTTAACACATTGGGGCACTTGGAAACATGAGATCCACTGCAGCAGCTTTTTGTTTGCTTGACTGAGTTATACTGCAGCAGGAAGCAAGTCTTCAGACATATATGTCGATCCACTAAAATACAGGTGACAAACAAAAACAGACTTTAAGTTTCAAGGTATTTGTCAAAACATTAGGAGCATCCAGATCAATCATCATACACATTGTTTTCAGCTAGAGACTGTACACACTATTTCAAAAAGATCAAATGGTCAAAAAATCAGTAAGCTAGTATGTATATGCCAACCTTTATATTTTCTCTCAACCTTTCTAGGCTGCAGGTTTTTTGAACACCTCAAATTAGGGCTTGCGTGCATTATGGTAAAACACTGCAGGGTTAGCGATACATAGAGCTTTTCTTTTGCCCTATCAGACAGCTATGTTGGAGAAGAAAGCTGTCTTCTTCCAGATAGCCTCCCAAACTCAAGCAATAAACGGAACTAAAAGTATTACCAAAAAGGATCTTTGATACTCTTCTATTATCTATTCCACTACCAAATGTGAATGAACAGCCGGGGATCTAAACACAAATAATAAAGAAAAGGCAGCCAATAGAAGTATTCCCCCGATTAATCAGAACTGATCTGTGAACAGGAAAGGAGGTAGCAAAAAAAATTGTGATGACTACACCTTCATCTTTCTTCTCCCACATGAGAAACAGGACTCTGGCATAGTCATTTTAAAAGTTACAAGACACATTCCACAGTGTATACATTTCCAATTATAATCAAATTTGTAGTCTGATTATTGTGTCTGTGGGGCCTGCAGGAAATTGTCACTGCAAACTACATTAAAGTTCAAGATCTACTTTTTTTTCCAGAACAATCCTGGAAAGGGTTGGTTTGTTGGGTTTTTTTGTCCTCCCTTGGTTCTGTTATTAAGACATCAGACAAGTTTTAAGCTCAGCTGAAGAAAACCCAATGCAGACCTTTATCTGATTTGTATACCAGTATGTGTGTATTCTGCATCGCTGCTCAGAACAACTCCCTATCTGACCTAGTGGATTTATCACCTCTTGTATCTTCTTTTGTCATTCTATATCCTGCATTAATGGTACAATGCTCTCTCTGACCTTAAAAATCTATAGAGACCTAAATATGATTTTGACATTAAAATCTTATTTACTCAATACCGTACAATCTTGATAACTGATTACTAATTTAACCTTAGCACTTTCCCTGGCAGACAAAGTCCAAACAACACCCGGTATCATTCACCGACAGCTAGTTTACCTTGTTTCTTTAAAACCTAGTTATCACTCTCACCCTGCCACTCCAGCATAATTTGTATCTTACTACTACAGTGCCCCTAATACTCTTTCTTTCACTATTTTCCTGAAATGCCTCAGCTTTAAGTGAGGTTATTACAACTACAGGCAAACCTTTAAAAGCCCAAGCATTTCAGTATACTGTTGGATGGGATTACTTTTTTTTTCAAATACATTGATACCTATCAGCCCTTTTAAGGAATTGTTGCAAATCCAGATTAAACTCTCAGCAATTCCCTTCAGTTAATGCAAAATCAAAATGAGACACTGCTTCCACCTATAGCATTACTATATGCAATACTCACTCTTCAGAGTCGCACAACATGAAGAGATTTAAGTACATAATAGTGAACATAACCTTGAGGTTTTCTTTATTGGCTTCTTTAGGTTGCGTGCCTGAGATTTAGAGACAAGAGAGTCATACTTTCAGTCATGAGCTATTTGATCCAAACAGATTACACAGTGACATGCAAGCATCTGATAACCCCACTGATTTTACACTAAGAATCACAGTCACCAATTTACAGACACCAAACTGCAGTAACCTGAAGCTTTTCTCCAATTTTCTTCTCTCCCATTTAGATTGGAAGAAAAAAACTGTATAAAATATCCTATAGAGGAACCCACTCTGGTCTTTTGTATTATGACAATGGCAGTTACTGTATTTTAACTGAAGGGCAACAAAGACTACTGCAGTATCAAGCCTGTACAATGGAATCTTTGTCTACAGTAACACTGATTTCATAGTCAGGTAACTTCTATGGTAAAAGCCTCACATTTTTGGCATGTAGCCTAAACTGTAACCCAGCAGGCATCAAGACAGATTCATGATGTGAAACAGCTGAGATTAAGTTACTTCAACTATTTATTCTCCTATACCTAATACAAGTAAAGCTTCCACTACAGAAGAGATATTCTTCAAAAGTAAACTGGAAGGAAACCCCACATGTATTCTTTATTCTTACCTAAAAGTTCTTTCATACCAAACCAGAAAAACAACTCAGTATTGATGTAGAGGATGGGCTGAACTAAATAAATTATATTCCCCCAGTCTACAGCATGGGTAGAAAGCACAATGGCCTCAGACCACTTCCAAGTTTGCAATAGCTTGTAGCAAAAGGACACCACAGTTCTGCCTGCTGTAGGTGAAGTTTCTTCTACTCTGAACAGGTACAGAACTAGATCTGACCTACAGGCAAAACTGAACAGTTATTTCTGAACACATTATACCTTGAATATTCTATTAATACAATGCCAAAAAAAAAAAAAATCATCTAAATTAGAAGACTATTCATGGTAGATAGTATTAGCAGAATGATATATTTTACAAGAGAAAAAGTACTAGTGTTCAGGTATACTAACTACAAAGATATTAACATTAAAAAAAATTATTAAAAAGCTGCAGTAATTTGACAGTAGATTTAGCATGAATGCTGATGTGTTTTAAGTGCCTAACTAGCAAGATGAATGTTTCACTAGCAGGGAAGTCAAAGCTCTGAGCAATTCACAAAGATAAGATTGAAGCTTCAAGCATTCTGATGTTTGGAAATCCATACTCAGAATTGCCCACATACTCTAGTTTCTCAGTTAAGCCTTAAATGCCACAATTAAGGCATTTTTCTCCATCACAGGAGACCAATCTCATTTTGTAAGACCAAAGTGTACTCTCTGAGTGTTCAAGTATGCAAAACTTCACATTCAACTTCAAGCTCTATTTGACTCCTATTATCCAAAAGTTATGATGAATACACTTCACAGAGAGGTAGAAAAAAACCCTCAGTGAAAATCCAAGGTTCAGTGCAGGTTCCCAAGAATGTTGCATTTAAAACATCATAGGAAATCAGTCAGTAAGGCTTGGTGCAAAGAAGTTTATTTTTCATTTCTAGATCTCCTACTGAAAGATAGGCAAGGTACAGGGGATAAAAAAAAAAAAACAACAAACCACCCACAACCAACCAAACAACAAAACCAACACCCCCTTAACTCTTGTCTTTGTCTCTACCCTGACTCATAACTCCTTTAGTCCACAGCTCTTCCTTCTACTCTTCATTTGCATCCAGATTTTTTCATTCTCTTTACTGTTTGGGAACTACTAAAGAAGAGATTTGAGTAGAAAAGGAGTGTCTTGGTTTTCATTACTAGTGTCCTAGAAGCAGCAGCATCCCCAGCAGGAAGTAATTGCAGGTCAGTGATAAATGTCATCTGCACTCAAGGAACCATCTTATCTACTGCATGATCAATGTAAATAAAAACTTCAGCTAATTTTGCTTCTTAATCTTGTCTTCTGCTTCCTCTTCCTTTGTTCACACGTGGAGTGGCAGGGGGAGTGGGAGGGGGGATAGCAAAGAGAAGGCATGTCCACTGTATTAGACATAAGCAGGTTTTCATGATGGTATGAAACAGCACCTACAACTGGCAATTTCACAACATTTAAAAGTCCTTGCTCCAGACTCAAAGACACTTAAAAGCTACCCAGTAAGATAAGTAAATATTTACCAGTATAAAAGTTATTATTATTTCAGGATTCTGGTAACAAGAAAGTAAATTTTGAATTACAATTAAAGATTTTAAATTAAGTCCAAGGGACCTTTACTCTAAATTTCACATTAAGAAAATTAGTCATTTTATCACATCCTAATAGTCAATACATCTGTTATAAACATCTGCTAGATCATTTACTTAAATTCTTGAGATACAGAAATAAAAATGAGGAACTAGTTCAGTTTAATAATTTCACACTAGACTCACTACTTACATATTTTACATGCAATGTAATATTTTAATAGCTGAACCCTTTCAGGAGTTTTTCTCCTCCTCCCCCCAACAGATAATCCTTATGCAATTAAATAAATAAAAAAACCCCAAAAACAACAGTTGTACAAAAATTTAGGGAGAACAGGAGTTTATTGAGTTCTACCTGTCTGAAAAATGCTGGTGAAGGGTTGTGATTTCATGCTTTGTCTATATAGGTAAGTTGAAATTGTTGCAAAACTCAGCTCGTTTGAAAACGGAGTGTTTCTCCAGAACTTGTTACCATCCCTAAGTGAACACAAATGTGAACATTTCTTTACATCAAGCTAGTCCTTTTCATTTTCAGATAAAACATCTACATTTTAAGTTCCCTCATGAGGATTAAAATACTTTCAGGCAGTATTAACATACACAGAAGAAGCAATTAGTCATATCTTCAAGAACCCAGGTATCCCAGGTCTAAAAGTGCGTAAGTTAAAACATTAGCAATGGAATATTTTGAACATTCTTATTCAGTATTAATGCATGCTATTATTACAAAAAGTACCCATTGCGTATTTTAGGAACAACATTTTTTCTTCTGTAGGCAACAAAAAAGCATGCTGAACGGTATCAGATCAGTATAAATCTATTTTTAATGAGGTTCAAGACACTGTTCAAGTCCCATTAAGAGCAGCTTCCTCCAACTGCACCAATGTAAGCTTGCACAGGTGTTAAGTAAGTTTCGCACTAATGTGGCTTAAAGTGGCCTCAAACATTTCCAAAGTAGGGCATTAAGACTGGATTTTGAATTTTAGTAATAATTCAAGTAAAATATTAAAAACTACTGTAACAATTAGGCATAAAAGCATGTTAAGTAACAAATTTAGGCCTAACTAGCAGAAGATACAGGTATTTACATAAATGTCTTTAATATTGAAAAGACAACGGCATGTGGACCACGTACTCAAAAAACCCAAGAACAAACCAAACAAAAGCCCTGGGGAAGACTAATACAAATGCCACGTCAGCACAACTGCAGAAATTATAACCCAACATAATGAGTCAACTTGGTTTAATGTGAGGAGCAGTCACAAAAAGCAGTGTGTTTGTAGTAATTTTAGCAACTGGATTAAAAAAAACCTTAAGTTAGACACTGCAATTCATCCACACCAAGACAATAGGACTTTTCTATACAGCAGTTGATGACACCAATTTTCTAAATGGATGATGAGGAAATACACAGAAAATCCAAGATGAAAGAGCAGAGGAAGACATGAAGCATGTTAAAATGATGCAACGAAACAGAATATAAAAATTAAACAGCAATGTTTAATCAAGACAATCTTTTTTTTTTTTTCTAAAAACACAGGTTCTTTGGGAAATTTTTTTAATAGGAAAATGAAAACTTATTTGCACAATAGCAAAGCCATTTCCTTCAGGCAGCTCTGCTGTACAACTGTTATCATGACCTTAAACAATCTAATTTGTTGTATACTGATATTTCTGAACTAAAAAGTTTTTAAATATTGTATAGATTTTATTTGTGCTCCACATACTGCAAGCAATTAACAACAGAAAGATTCAATTCCTCACTTAGAATACAAAACTCTTTACCAAGTATTACATGTACACAATACTTGCACAGTGACAAGCACAAGAAAGTACTAGTTGACAACTTTCAGAAATCCATACCAACTCTTAGAATCCATTTCAATTTTCCCATGCCACCCAGTCTACAATTTAAGGCATGTCTACACAGCCATCCATCCACCCACCCACTCCCATACGCATAATTTACGTTGGAGGTGTTTACTATTACAAAAAAAAAAAATAAATCACTATGTCAATCAGGTACCATTTATTATTTATCCCTATAACCATGTCAGCATTGAGATGTGACAGATAAGCCAGTGTTAAATCAATACAATATTTACATAGCACAGCACATTAAGCTTGAGACACTCACTTGGGGAATAAAACCACATTTTAGAACAGGACAAAGGTCACCATTATTATGTATTTGAAAACAGCTATTTACAGGTCCCTATGACATAACTATAGTCTGTACACTGTTCCAATGGGGCAGGCAGAAGCAGGATAGGCATTTATTTTAAGGGATTTTAAACATACAATTTGGAAGCATATTATTATGCTACCCTGAACGCCATAAGCCACCTTAACATTCTCCAAGGTGGTCTCATATCCTAGAATGGCATGTCCAGCTGATACAAAACAGACAACACAATGTTTACTTTGTGGATAATTTTTCACTCTAGCTATTCAGTCATCTGAACTTTGAAGGCAATTCGTCCCAGAAACTTGTCACGGTCATCTTCATTTTTTAAATTAGGTGAGCCCAGGATCTTGCACTCAATGGCTATTTCTTCTTTGGTACTGTTGGCATTTATTGCTAGTTGAACAGCCACTAGAGGCTGCAAATAGTGAGCCTAGTAAACAAAGTTTGGGAAAATACTTGAGATACTAGAGAAAGCATTTAAATTAAAGTTTAATCCATCACAACAATTAAGAAAAAAGTTAATTAAGAATCCAATTTTTCAAAGTCCAATGACTCAGGTAAGACTTTTTTTCCCAAGTTAGTCAGGTATACATTCTTTGTATTATTTCTTTACTAGAACATTCAACGTAATTTAAGTCACAGACATCCTCTTCAAGAAGCATATCACTTTACCCCTTCCTATTATCCTGAGTCCAGTTTTTCTAGAAATCTCTACTTGAAAGAGCCTCTGAAATTATAGTCTTCCTTCCTATCCATTCCATTGAACCTTCTGTTTGGTTTGGATTTTGGTGTGTTGTTGGTTTTGTTTGGGTTTTTTTAATTTGCTATAGAACATAATTTTTCTAGCACAGTTTTAAGTGGGTTTTTTTGCCAGAAAGTATGATTCAACAAATACTAATAAACTAACTCCCTTTCAACTCTATCCCTTTTACTTGATCAGCAACAATCCATTCTAAAATGCGTTATCTATTTGATAGCTTTATACACAAAGCTTTTCTTGAACATTCTGACAGCATCCTGGTCAATCATATTTGGTGGAACAATTACAATTCTTGACTTCATTCCCCAAAATAAAAATTAAATTTAAAGACTGAATACATTTTTTTTTTCCCTGGAACTCTGCATTATTATTATTATTAACTGTATTATAAGTACAGTTCAACTAGGACAACTTGAACCTATGCCTATGAATTAAGTAAGAGCTTATTTATTATACACTGTTAAAGCAGCTTTTCATCCAATATTCATAAAGTATTTCCATAATTTATTTATATTTTTAGGTCAATACTACCGACTGATGATTAACTAAGATTATTTTCTTGGTAAAAATGCATATAAGCCACTGGGCTAAATATGTATAAGTCTAAGTCTTAAATGTTAACTGAACAAAATTTTGCATTATATATTTTTTTCCTCATTAGTTTAAGAGGCTCCTTAATACATTTCTGTTATTTTTAGGCTATCTTCTCTACCAAAGAAAGCACTACAGAATATTCAGCATCTCATTTACAAAGAATGATGACATGGAAGCTGATGTGCTAAAATCTTTAATGTGAAGTACTAGTAAGAAGTAGATTGAAATAACTGCTTTCCTTGGATAGTGATTATACTAGATCAGAAATTTTCCTGTGTTCCTATAAACTTCAAACAGGGAGGGGGAAAATGGAGCTAAGTAAGGCACCCACAAAATTCACCATTTGTAAGAGCAATACTACACTTCAGGTACCGAGTTTTCTAAAAATCAGAAATAAAGTTCCTGTGTTTCCTCAGATAAGTCTTCTCATTGCCAGGATTTTTCAAATAGGTACACAAATTTCTATGATGTTTTGAAAACACATGATACCAGAATGGACTTCTACTCAATATAAAATTTGGGGGGAAGACCACTACAGGTAATTTGAGAAAGGTAATATTCCCTAGGTCAGGGAGTTGGGCTCATTGTGCTGCACAGCATAAGGCAAATAACCATTCTGGACCATAAAACTACAGATATTAGTACTTTTTTAGCTCCTACTTTATCACAAGAGCAGAAAGATTAAGTGAATCCTCTTAATTCCTTTACAGAATAGAGTAATTCAACAATCCTACACTGATACAAAAATTCTGTTGTATAAACAGATAAATCAATTCAGTCTCTTGCAATGAAGTCCATCTCAGCCTCTCACAACTCTTCTTACTGCCTCTTCTTCTTCACAATATGCTAATATTACAAGAATTGAGTCTCACATAAGCAAGAATCTCTCAAACCATAGCCCCTATCACACATAATAAAGCAAACATGAAAGGATAATGAACCAAAACCTACAAACAAAATATCTAAAATTAACTAGAAAGAGTCAAGCTTTTCTTAAACACCTAAGTCAAGCAAGGAATAACACAGAGTTTTACTTGACTTCACTACTCTCACAGCCTTTCCTTTTCTATTTATATAGCAGCAAAACAGGAGTTCTCAGGAACATTCTTCATCCCATCTTTGATACAAATTACCTGCTGATATCTCTAGGTCTACAGGTGCTGCATTTTGCGTTTCTTCAGTGCTCTCTTCCCTATTCTTTCGTTCCAAGAAGAAGATAGAGTACATACTGACTCTGCATGTTGGAAGCTGAAGCACTGGGGCCTGGGCTGTGGGCCCTGAGTTGGGATTAACCTATGGCTGAGTCACAACCCAGCAACATGTTTTTTTTCCCCAAGGCCCCAGAGGCAGAACCTGGCCCAGCTGTGTGACACACCAACTTCCCCCAGGTGATTGTGGTTGGGGTGGTGGGTGAGGCCAGAGATATATCAACCAGGAACCAGATCAGTCTGAGAAGAAGTAGGAATTGAACCAGTTGGAGAGAAGCAACAGAAGAGAGAAGCAGCAACAACGAGCTGATCAGTTGGAAGAGAGCTCCTGTTGGGGCCAATTGGAGGAGCTTCTTATTGGGGGCAGCTTGCTGAGCTCTCTCTCAATGGTGTGTTCCCCCTTTGGCTGATTTGAGATGGAGAAGAGCAAAGAGATGAAGAATAAAAGATGAAGTTATGCTGAGGGGATGTTGCTGAGTTTGGTGTTGGCCTGAGGAAGAAGAGAGCTGGCAGCACAGAAGCACAGTTTGAATCTTGTCCATCTAAGAAAATGGACAGTTTACCAGTCTGGCAACAAAATGGAAAAAGCAGAACTACCTGTAAATAACATGAAAGCAAATGCTGAAGAAAAATAAACTCCTTCCTCATTAGTAAAAGCTATGTGAGGATAAAAAAAGGTTATGTGAACTGCTGCAAGTGTAGAGTATGCCAGAAAAATAAAGGACTAATTTAGTACAAAAATCACTTTGAGGAAATTACAAGCAACCGCTGTAGTATAGATCTAATAGATATTATTTTTGAAAAGTGCTTTTATCTTCAATAGTGAACAGTGAAGATGTTTATTAGACTAGATAACTTGGTCAGTAACAGACAACATAGTTTTACATTGGATAGAAGGTACAAATTTTCTGTATGCAGTTATAATAAGTTGATGCAAGAAAAAAAAAATTCAACTACACATTCTGTGGTCATAAAGTAGTGAGCCTTAGGGTTTTTTTAAAACACCTTCAATTTGATAAATAAAATTTATGTCTGAATACAATGAGAACAGATGGAGCAAGCAAAGTAAAACAAATACAAGAAAAATGTTTAACATATTATAATATGTTATATTATAATAATCTGCTACCTTGAAGTGCTGCTTCATAAAATAGAGCAAATAGAAAACATGACTGCAGAGCCACAAAGAAATATGTAATTCATTACGGTACTGTTGATTAAATTTAATATCCCAAGCATTAACTATTAAACTATTGTAATCTGAAGAACCAATTTACTTTTCCTGCCTTTCTGTGCATTCAAAATGATTCTAAACTATGTCAGTAACCAAAAAGCAGCAGATGCCCTTAATACTGCTAGTATACAGCCTCTCCTTCATTAGGACAATGCCCAGTTAATGTCCTTGTTTGCTAAAGCATATCTTTAATCTCATCATGCACTGAGAAATTTCTGCATATGTAATAATCCTTATGTGTACCCCATTACAAAGTTCAAACTGATTAGTAACTGTAAATATAAAAAGAAACAAAGCATACATAAAGTGAAGGCCATCATTAAGACATACTTACATGTAAGCTTTTCCCATAGTATGGAAAGTACATTAAATCAATCAAGCCTTCAGAAGGAAAATAATTTATCTCAACCATGCCTTCTTCCTGCAATAGGAGACAGCAACAGAATTAAAAGTTAACATATGCTTGCATAAAAATGAATATAAAATTAGAATTCTAACCTAATGATAAAATGCAAGATCCCTAAAAAAAGGTAACTGGGCTGCGCACATCTGCTACAGTAAGGATTATTAACAGTACTATTTAAATTAGTAATCAAGTCAAGACAGGTTGCTTTCATGTTTACCTTATGAGTCAAAGAAAACTGGAGGAAGTAAGAGTATATTCATTGTAATGAATAATTTAACAACCACCAAAAAGAACAGAAGTATCCACAAGCAAGCCTGTATTTTTGGTGAAGCAAGAGCACATCTTTATTTAAGTTAAAGAGGAATTTCTGTTCAAAGCCAGGTTTAAGCCTCTCAAATCTGGAACAATACAACCTTTCACAAAGAACTATAGCCCTCTCCCTGCAAGGGTGTACTATGCCTAATATTTGTTCAGCTAGCCTTGTAGCACAGGCTTCCTAGAAGGACCACAAGTTTTAAATGGCCATGTTACTAGAGTCTGCGTGTGTCATCACCATCTTAGAGGAGTAATACACACGTGCATGCCTTATCACTAGACTTCCCCCTGTAACCCCAGATCTTGTAATAAGAAGCAACCACCTACAAAGTTGCTGCCTAATTTCTAAGGAGTCACCCAATCTGTAAGATATGCAAGATTGAGCTGTCCCAGACACAGGCTATCAGTATAGCAATACACGGACATCTCCCTGTATACAATATTCCTCAGGATTGTATTTCCTGGCAGAGCATCAAACTATCACAAGTTCAAACCACTAGGCAATGCCCACATCTAATGTGACTTTTCACAGTAAGGTAAATATTACTGTGATAAAGAGAAATGTCACTAAAACAGCCTCCTCAAAATACATCTTCAGAACATCACTGCTTATTCAATGTAATGCACAAGTTAAGCGTGTTAGCAACTTTGGTTTTGCTATACTACCATATACAACAGCTGTAATTTGGAAAAGATACACTACAAAAGTTCAGAAAACAACTGCAGGAATAGAACTAAGCAGGAGAAGAACACATAGATGGCAAAAGTAGTAAATAATAAACAACAGCTCAAGAATACCTTCTCCTGGCCTCCTCAAAAGAACATACAATGATTTTTAGGATATGGCCACATTCCTGTTCCTTTGCAGTTGAAATTATTGCAATTCTTCAAATATATGCTTAAGTATTTTGAATCTTGAGTTAGCAAATATAATTACTAAGTAGAAACGTGTTGCTTTTCACCATTATTATTTTATTCAAAGCTCATGCAGCTGAATACTCATTTTTCAAATATAATTCTGAAATTATAGTGAAAAAGTCAGAATACAGAATAACATAAGAAAGACAGAAAGTAGTATAGCTTTCTGGAGCAGCTAAACACAAGGCATACGTGCAGTCATAAATACACACACATTAGGCTATCAATGCAATAGCAGAGAGATTCTGGGACATGCAACTGCCTGTCTCATGCAACTACTGCAGGGTTTGGGGTTTTCTGTAATAATTAATTAATCTTAATTAATATCCCTACACAAAAAAAACCCAACCAAAACTACAACACCTAAACAAGCTACATTTGCTGAAGAGCTTCAAGAATCAGTCCATTAGTGAGTGTCACTTTTTCTTCTTACCATTTACAATTTCCACAAAGAGTTGCAGGCAGTCAGCAAATCTAAAAATCAGACTTAGCTGGACAGGTAGGCTTCTCCCTCACTTACTGGGTCTTAGAAAAAATAATTTTGCAGATGTTAATGTACAAAGACCCAAGGAAAGAACCTGGGCAAGACTGGTCTGTAATCAATCATCTGAGAAGAAGAAATGGTATTATTGCACAAGATAAAGAGCAGTATCCATTAGTTGAAACTGCAAAACATCCAAGATTTCTGTCACAAAAAGAAAGGTAACTCAGATGCTGGGTATGCTGACTATAGCAAGACACATAGTATCATTCATACAGTTATTCTTCATTCTTGTAAACTAGAAAGTGATACCAAATACAAAGTCAAGATGGTCACTAAACAGCAGAAATATGTATATTTTGGAATTAAGACTATTTTTTTCACGTATCAAATCTACCATTTTTTAGCAAAGGTAGTTTTAACTTGAAAGAATACTGCAAGGTGCTCCAGCACACATGAAATTGTGCACCTCCAGCCCCAAACTAAAGGCTTAAAATTCCTATCTTTAAGCTTCTTGGAAACACAATCCTATTTTGGCTTGTTTCTCTTTGTGGAGATCCTCAGGACTACAGCAGCTCAGTTCCTCCAGGGTGCAGGAGGAAGAACCAGCTGTACTCAGTGTCTGACACTACAAACACTGACTTCCCTAATCCACAGAAATTACAGTGATGACAGCTATCACTGTGTGGGGGCAGAGGGGGAGAGTATTCCCAACTATCAAGTGTGCTAACTTTGAAATCAAGGAACTATCTAAAATTTTTCTATTTCAAAAAGAAAAAAATCCCATACAAAGTGCAGGGAGAAAAAAAGAGGAATCACCTCACAAGAGAATGCCTGAACGACATAAATTTCAAAGTGAAAAGTGACATTTCAGGTGACAAAGACTGGCAGGATGCGCAGACAGAAGCTATTAACCTCATTCTGTATTTGAGAGACTTGTCCTCTTCATACAAAAAAAAAGAAAAAATAAAACCTTTTTTTCCCACTTAAAAGTCAGATTTTGTTGTTAAAGCCAGGCAGACACTTCTCCAAATTGCTCTCAATAATGGTAAAAAACAAGAAATAGAGTTTTACATGTAAAAACACAGATGAAGGGGAAAGAAAAATTTGTAAACAGCAAATCTACAGATTAAAAGTGCTCTATAAAGAGAACGTGATAGTAGGATTTCTACTCTGCTCAATTAAATCACCTATTAAGCAAAATCCATCTTCAACCCTTGGATGTTAAAGATTTCTGATGTAAAATCTGAAATTACTAGTAAGTTGCAGTTGTGCTATGAACTGCACAAATATGCTCATATATTCTATGAAGCTAATACCCAGCGTAGGTTATATTTTCAGAAATGCATGTAGCCTGGCTTAAACTGTGCAGTATACCCTGAATTCCTTTAATTCACATTTGCTGACAGCAACACAGAAGAAAACAACACCACACAACCCAAAACACCACAACAGAACATATCAGATACTTATATATTAGGTAAACACCCTGAATAAAATAATCAATAGAGAAGTACAAATGACCACTACACTTCCAACTTCTGTTATTAGCCAGAGAACATTCAAATACACTGGCAGATGCAATGCAATTACAAATTCATCTGCAAAATGCACAAAAGCCTATTGGCTATCCTTCTCCACCAGTGTGTGTAACACAAGAGGGTCACAATTCACATTGTTGCATCAACCTGAGCCAGAAAAGACACAAAACATTATTTGCAGATAAGCATTCACCTTATCTACTACAGAAGAGGAAGAGAACATTACACAGCACTCGTATCCTAAAGAGTCAAAGAAATAAAAATAGAATTGGAAGCAAGGATTCATAAGCTGATGTAAAGAACAGCATAATCCTTTAAGTTTCAATAAGCAAGGGGCGTAACAGAAAGGAGAAGTTCTGTAAGAATAAAGCACAGATGAAAGGAAAAGTTGTGGATGCTGCTTTCTTTGCTGTCTACAAGGATGAATTGTAACCAATACTTAAGCTTTCCTAAGAAGGTAAATCATAATAAGCCAGGGCAAGAATGGACTAATTAATTATAAAATAGATACATTCAAAGTGGCAAAGCCTGACAAACGTTTTCCCTGTATGTCACTAAAGAACCAGTAAGATTAATAATCTTAATATTTTAAAACACCATACTTGTGTACATCAGAGAAATTCTAACTGGATATGGCAAAAAGCAGTACTTCATACTTAAAGAAATGCAAGAAAATACAAACCATAACATACAATATAATTTAAAGTATCTCAAAGGGTAAAAAAATAGCACACCCCCCACAACATGATCAACCCATTTTTTATCAAACTTATTCTTTTGCTAGTGAAATCAGATAGGAGGATAAGAAAAAGCATCCTCTGGTTTGCTCATAAAGCATCCCTGAAAGCTGAAGAAATATAATCATAAAATAGGATTGCCATCAATATTTTCTAAATTACTTGAACACTAGTTCTTAACACATCACAAGGCATTTCAGATGGAAATTAAGATTACTGTCCTGGACACTATGCAGTGTTTTCAGTAAGAACTCATGAGATGTAAAAGAAATTCATTCATTGGTGGCACCAAGCCATAANGATTTCTGATGTAAAATCTGAAATTACTAGTAAGTTGCAGTTGTGCTATGAACTGCACAAATATGCTCATATATTCTATGAAGCTAATACCCAGCGTAGGTTATATTTTCAGAAATGCATGTAGCCTGGCAGTATACCCTGGCAGAATACCCTGAATACTGTGCAGTATACCCTGAATTCCTTTAATTCACATTTGCTGACAGCAACACAGAAGAAAACAACACCACACAACCCAAAACACCACAACAGAACATATCAGATACTTATATATTAGGTAAACACCCTGAATAAAATAATCAATAGAGAAGTACAAATGACCACTACACTTCCAACTTCTGTTATTAGCCAGAGAACATTCAAATACACTGGCAGATGCAATGCAATTACAAATTCATCTGCAAAATGCACAAAAGCCTATTGGCTATCCTTCTCCACCAGTGTGTGTAACACAAGAGGGTCACAATTCACATTGTTGCATCAACCTGAGCCAGAAAAGACACAAAACATTATTTGCAGATAAGCATTCACCTTATCTACTACAGAAGAGGAAGAGAACATTACACAGCACTCGTATCCTAAAGAGTCAAAGAAATAAAAATAGAATTGGAAGCAAGGATTCATAAGCTGATGTAAAGAACAGCATAATCCTTTAAGTTTCAATAAGCAAGGGGCGTAACAGAAAGGAGAAGTTCTGTAAGAATAAAGCACAGATGAAAGGAAAAGTTGTGGATGCTGCTTTCTTTGCTGTCTACAAGGATGAATTGTAACCAATACTTAAGCTTTCCTAAGAAGGTAAATCATAATAAGCCAGGGCAAGAATGGACTAATTAATTATAAAATAGATACATTCAAAGTGGCAAAGCCTGACAAACGTTTTCCCTGTATGTCACTAAAGAACCAGTAAGATTAATAATCTTAATATTTTAAAACACCATACTTGTGTACATCAGAGAAATTCTAACTGGATATGGCAAAAAGCAGTACTTCATACTTAAAGAAATGCAAGAAAATACAAACCATAACATACAATATAATTTAAAGTATCTCAAAGGGTAAAAAAATAGCACACCCCCCCCAACATGATCAACCCATTTTTTATCAAACTTATTCTTTTGCTAGTGAAATCAGATAGGAGGATAAGAAAAAGCATCCTCTGGTTTGCTCATAAAGCATCCCTGAAAGCTGAAGAAATATAATCATAAAATAGGATTGCCATCAATATTTTCTAAATTACTTGAACACTAGTTCTTAACACATCACAAGGCATTTCAGATGGAAATTAAGATTACTGTCCTGGACACTATGCAGTGTTTTCAGTAAGAACTCATGAGATGTAAAAGAAATTCATTCATTGGTGGCACCAAGCCATAAGTAGCTCAAAATGCTTCAGAGAACTTGATTCCATTAAAATGATCATGAAAAGTAACAGAGGGTGGCCAAAAATAGCAACACAGTACTGTGTTCAGTTTTGGGCATCTCAATACAAGAAAGACATTGAGGTGCTGGAGTGGGTACAGAGAAAGGCAACAAAGCTGGTGAAGGGCCTAGAGAACAAGTCTTATGAGGAGCAGCTGAGGGAACTGGGTCTGTTTAGACTGAAGAAAAGGAGGCTGAGAGGAGAGCTTATTGCTCTCTAACACTATCTGAAAGGAGGTTATAGAGAGGTGGTGCTGGTGTCTTCTCACAGGACAAGAGTAAACAGCCTCAAGCTGCGTCAGGGGAGATTTAGGTTGGACATAAGGAAAAATTTCTTCACTGAAAGGGTTGTCAAGCACTGGAACAGGCTGCCCAGGGAAGTGGTTGAATCACCATCCCTGAATTTGTTTAAAAGCCATGTAGATGTTCTGCTTATGGACATGGTTTAGCAGCAGACTTGGTAGAGTAGGGACATGGTTGGACTGGATGATATTAAAGGTCTTTTCCAATCTAAATGGTTCTATGAAATTAAAAACTCTGAACTTCAAAAAAAATCACATCTACAAATACAGAAAGACCTAAGTAGTAAAACAATTAAAATAAAGACTCGGCGCATTACAAATGGCAAATTCACCTTGAGAGTCATTACCTCCAATGTGATGACAGAGGGAAACTCCTGTCGTTAACAATACCTCAGCTAGAGGCAAACTTTTGTTCAGTTTGGGACATCACATTATGAAAAATGATAAATTAGAGGAATCAAAGAAGAAAGAGTACTAGTAAAAACAGAAGGAACTTAACTGATTTCATCTAAAGGAACAAACAATTCCTCCAACAGAGCAACATTTAAGAATGGACACAAAGAAATCTGTCTCAAATGAGAGATGGAATCACCTTTACTTGCAACAGACCGTCATGGGGAGATCAAAACCTTCAAAGACTCCACAAAAATCAAGTATTAAAACTGATGCCTACCACAGGTACCAAGAACACTTACTGTATGTGTCTCATTAATAGATAAAAATGTAGAGGGAGAAATTTCAACAGTCACCTCAAGCTAAAAGTCATTAATCCATCCTTTGCTCAAGCTACTAGCTTACCAAGGCATTTAACTGCTCTCCAAACAGTCTAAGAAAAATATGCACAAGTCAAAGTAAATATTATACTTGCCATAAAACACTCTGTGTAAATTCATTGGTACACAAATATGCCTAGATTAGCCGTTACTATAAGTAGTCTATATTTGATTTGAAGGCAACTTTTACTTGAATATTAACATTAGTTTCCACACTGTGTCTTACCCATCATTTATAATATTGTCTAAGGTGCAGTTGCAGCATGGAGAAAAAATAAAAACATATGTTATGAAAAGAGAAAACACAACACAACTCACAATAAATAAATAAATATGATCACAAATAACATGTATGCATTTTCCTTGACTGTAAAGCAAGTAAGGTAGCTCAAATCTGAAGATGAAAGAACAAAACAAAAATGTATAAGTACACTGAAGAAATTAAAGACACTAAAACTTAACTAGACATAGCGTTTAATAAGATGAAAACAAGGAAAAAAAAGTACAAAGTCTAGCAATAAAGGAGGAGGGTGAAATAAATGAAGTGTTTTGACACAGTCTATTACTTCACTTTTCAACCTAATCACAAGGAAAACTAACTAACCGCACACTTATTTCTTATATTCAGAACTGACCTTAGATGTACACTGTATACGTGGTTCTCCTTCAGGCTTTAATCCAATTATCTAAGGAAAGAAAGTTAAAATATTTATAGACTTTCTTCCCTTTTACTGCTTTACAGATTGAATTCGAACTTTTCCCCCCCACTTAATATGATAGAGTTCATACAGAGAGAATTGTCTGGTGTCATTTTTTTATGAATCTCAATTTGAGACGAGGTCTAAGATTTAAAGCATTGTTAAGCTAAAACCCAAATAGTTACAGTGGCCAAGGAAAGGACTATTTTCTTGTTTTACATTCAGCTTGTAACAGTAGTTGTTCAAACCAGTTAGTATTGTATAAAATCACTGAAAAGTCTAATACTTATTCACTCGGTAAAGTTTTCACCACCTTACATAGTTTAAGAGTTACAGAATGCATTACATTCTAATACATTTCTAGAATGCAAAGTAAAATACACTTTACCTGCACAGTGGTTTAGAATCTGTTCCACAGAACAGTAAGCAAACCCAAAGAGCACAGTACTCCTTAAAACAGGGTTTTCATGTATTTTGATGCGAGTAATCAAAGCCAATACTTACTTGTATTAGAATGCTCAAAGAGCTCACTTTCATCTCTGAAACACACGAACTGCTAGACATTTCAGTAAGTTACACTGTTCTGGAAATGCAAATACCTTGAGAATCAAACTGAACATATTTCAGCCCTTTTCTACAGTTATCATCATACAGTGGTAGTCTTATTTCTACTAAGGATTAAAGAATAACTAGGCACTTACTCTGTTCATTTTCACAAGCACACAGGGAGTTCCTTTAGAATAGCCAAAGGTCTTATCTTCTTTTCCAGAGCATTGTCCAAGCTCAGAGAGGTTAAATCGACATGCCTTTTTAACAGCAACATCATTCTGGTCAAAAATTCTTCCTGGGGTACAGTTTATGTTTTGGGATTGCTTTGAATCATCATATGCTATGAAACAGAAGTTGCTTGTAAATCAATGGTATAAAGAATACAAGTAGCCAAAAACTGCAGAAGCCTCTGCAAACATGTAATTTATAGCTGCCTAGGAATTTTCTCAACGGACTATTTTCAGAGCACTATGTCTCTCATATCCATCTTACAAACACTTTTTCAAAGCCTATCAAGATGTGGCACTGTACTTGAATGAAAAAATAAAACAGTATTACAAAAGAAATAATGCTGTCCTGCTTTTCTAATCAGATAAATAATAACAACTTCATTAATTTCTGTACATAAACTAATTCTAAACTGTTATGTATTCTAAACTATAATGTATTAAAAAATAAACAATCAAGTTTTCACCTGGATATTAAACCAGTTTTCCCTTTGCACATGTTTCTTTTAGGAACACACAGGGAAACTTCACTTACTTCAATGACTAATATTAAATTGACTGCATTTCATCAAGGTAGCATAACTGATGTTATGCTAACATCCCAAGTTGTTTCTCACTTTCTTGTGCTTCACAAGTACATAGATCACATTGTCACAAATATGTATCTATTCATATTTAAAATGTTTTGTGGTTTTGTTCCCCTCTCTTACACCCCGTCCCCAGCTCTGTACAAACAAAATAAAATGGAAAAAGGGAAGGTTCATCCTCAATGTAAGAATCCAAAACCCACTGAACTGCAGAAGAAGTAGGTAATCCTAGAATCAGAATTGTCAGGGTTGGAAGGAACCTTAAAGATCATCTAGTTCCAACCCCCATGCCATGGGCAGGGACACCTCCCACTAGATCAGATTACTCACAGCCCCATCCAGCCTGGCCTTCAAAATTTCCAGGGATGGGGCTTCCACCACCTCTCTGGGCAACCTGTGCCAGTGTCTCACCACCCTCATGGGGAAGAACTTCTTCCTAATGTCTAATCTGAATCTACCCACCTCTAGTTTTGAGCCATTCCCCCTAGTCCTACCACTACCCGACATCCTAAAAAGTCCCTCCCCAGCTTTCTTGTAGCCCCCTTCAGATACTGGAAGGCCCATCATGAAATCATAATCAATTTCATAATCATGAAATGTAGCATTCCTCCCAGGAACCCCTGGCAGAGCTCTGAAGGAAAAGCCTACTTACAGCAGCTTTTAGTAGGCATGAAAATTACAAATCCAGGAAGATTCAAGTATAGCTTGTGTAGCTAACAAAGCAACTCATGAACACAGGTGAGATTTTACAACACCTCCTCAATTCTGACTTCAAACGTTTGAGGGGTTAAACTTACCAGTATTTTAAATTGACTTCTATATTACTGGATTAAGCGTATGTACAGGCACATATATAAAATAATGTACTACTTAAACTAGTGATTTTGAAATAGTTCAGTCTTGTCCTATGTTACTTTTTCTCCATGTTCTAAATTGTGTCTTAATATTTCTGTCCATCCACAGTAAATACTGTGGATCATGGTGAAAATGAATAAATAACAATTAATTTAATTTTTGTGTGCCTCATTTTTTTTAAACAGGCAAATCCTCAAGTTCTTAAGACTAAAGGATTCTCACTCAGTTATGAAGCCATTTAGATGAAGACTGAAGAGTTAAGTCTTCATAAACTTTGCCTCCAAATACAGGACCTGTGTAGTATTACACTGAATTCTTTTGGCATATGTAATTTCTACATCCTGTATTATTTAAACAACCATGTCACCCAAACACTGGACTGGGACCCAAAACTCTCCATTATTCCACTGTTCCTCATGCTCAGGCTCCCTGTCCAATACATGTATTGCTACTTACCTTTTTCTGCAAAGTATACACTTCAGTGACATACATCTAGAGTAAGCCTGAACTTGCATCAGTTTTCATTAACAATTGGTAACTATAATCAAAAAAGGAAACTAATGCACTCAACATTAAGATTCCTGAATTACTTGGGCAGTTGCAAGTAACTTACTTACATTCAAGGAATTTTCGAAGTGTAGAAACATATTCTGCATATGACTGGGCATCACTCTTGTTAAAGTAAAACTCCAATGCAGTGTCTGGCTTTGGTGAAATCATAAGTCCTTAAAAATAAAAAGTATGAGTAAAGAACTAAACAACTTCTCTTCCCTACACCACTCTAACCCACTCAAAAATCATATCCATAAATTGGAAAATACCTATCTGTAAAGAAACATCAATGTTACCCCTATGTCACCCAGTACTGGAAGGTAGTTTGTGTTTGAAGCCAGTTATCAAAATCAACATTACCTGAATACTTAAATTCAATCCAATGTATAACAGCAATTCACAAACCAATCCAAACTGATTAGTAATAGCAAAATCAGCAACTTAATCACTTTCAAAGGGTTTTACTGATTCACTTCCCAATTTCCATATTCATCAAACTAAAGAATAATCGAAAAAATACACAAAATCATAACCCAAACCCCTGCAGTTAAAGCTATGTTTCAAAGCCTTAGGCAATAAAGAGTGAAGCTATGATTGCATTAATCTCATAGAAGCACACAAGAAAAAGTACTTTTTAAAACTTTATAATGCATAAAGATGGCCTGAAAGATTCTCCAGTCAAAACAGATAAACCAAGTTAGTTGTTAGTCCTTTCCGTGTTCTCCTCACACAGGAAGTTTAGATGTCACCCGGTTTATGGAGAATACAAGAAACTTTATTAAACCACTGCACACGACAAATTGAAAGGGATACACCTTAGTAAGGCTATGGGAACCACAAACACTCTTGAATCATAGAATGGTTTGGGTTGGAAGGGACCTCAAAGATCATCTAGTTCCAACTCCCCTGCCACGGGCAGGGAAACCTCCCACTGGACCACGTTACTCAAAGCCCCATCCAACCTGGTCTTGAACACATCCAGTGCTGGGGCATCCACAACTCCCCTGGGCAACCTGTTCCAGTGTCTCACCACCCTCAGAATGAGTAGGATCATCCTAATTTCTAATCTAAATCTACTCTCTTCCAGTTTATAACCATCACCCCTCATCCTATCACTACAGTCCCCAGCTTTCTTGTAGGCCCCCCCCTTCAGATACTGGAAGGCTGCAACAAGGTCCTCCCAGAGCATTCTCTTCTCCAGGCTGAATAACCCCCAGTTTCTCAGCCTGTCCTCATAGGAGACGTGTTCCCGCCCTCTGATCATCTTTGTAGCCCTCCTCTGGAGCTACTCCAACAGGTCCATGTCCTTCTTGTGTTGGGAGCTTCAGAGTTGGACACAGTACTCCAGGTGGGGGTCTCATGAGAGCAGAGTAGAGGGGGAGAATCACCTCCCTGCTTTGGATGCAGCCCAGGCTACGGTTGACTTTCTGGGCTGTGCTTGCACATTGCTGGCTCTTCTTGAACTTTTCATCACCCAGCACCCCCAAATCTTTCTCCTCAGGACTGCTCTCAATTCACTCATAGCTCAGCCTGTGTTTGTGCTTGGGATTGCCCTGACCCGTGTTCAGGACCTTGCACTTGACCTTGTTGAACTTCAGGAGGTTGGCAAGGGCCCACCTCTCAAGCCTGTCAAGGTCCCTCTGGATGGCATCCCTTCCCTCCAGCGTGTTGACCACACCATGCAGCTTGATGTTGTCCACAAACTTGCTGAGGGTGTCCTCAATGCCAGTGCCCATGTCACCAACAAAGATGTTAAACAGCACCAGTCCCAGTACTGATCCCCTGAGGAACACCACTTGTCACTGGTCTCCAGCTGAACATGGAGCCACTGACTGCAACTCTGAGTGCAACCATCCAGTCAATTCTTTATACACCGACTGGTCCATCCATCATATTGATATGTCTCCAATTTAAAGACCAGGATGTTGTGCAGGACAGTGTTGAACACTTTGCACAAGTCCAGGTAGATAACATAGGTTGCTCTTCCCTTATCCACCAATAATAGCTCCATCACAAAAGGCCACCAGATTTGTCAGGCATGATTTGCCCTCAGTGAACCCATGTTGGCTGCCACTTCCTCATTTTTCATGCGCCTTAGCAGAGCCTTCACGAAGATCTGCTCCATGATCTTGCCAGGCACAGAGCTGAGACTGACTGGCCTGTAGTTGCCTGGATCTTCCTTTTTTCCCCTTTTTTGAAAATGGGGGTTATGCTTCCCCTTTTCCAGTCAGTGGAAACTTCACTACACTGCCATAACTGTTCGAGTATGATGGAACGTAGCTTAGCAACTTCATCTGCCAGTTCCCTCAGGACCCTTGAATGGATCTCATCAGGTCCTGTGAACTTGTACACCTTTAGGTTCTTTAGATGGTCTCCCATGTTGCTAGCAGAGGAAACTGCAGCAGTTGAGCTCTCCTGTCTGCTGCAGTGGGGGCCTATGTCTGGCTTCATTCAGCTGCTGGCTGAGGGTGCTGGAACAGAAACAATCTACAGCCAAGGAGCCAGGACTGGCAGGAGAAACAGGGACACAAATTACCAAATGCAATGCAATGAAGTCCAGCTTTGTGTTTAAGGATGAAAAAGGCAGACACTGACAGGGAGTTTGTGCCCTTGACAGAGGTGAACTGTCCCTCCTCCCAGGGTAAAGAAAAGTAGAGTTAAATCTTAGGGACTTTTTTTAGTGGGTGAAAGCAAAAGGCATTATCTCCTAATACAGATAGCCCTGTACCATAAGTTGTTACTAACATGGATACCTAAAGCTACTATCACTCATCACAGCTCCAGTAGCAGATAGCTACTGAATTAGCACTAGCCCACCAGATACTGCAGAAGAGATTAAATCTGTTCAATAAAGGATGTATTATTGATTGCTTTATTAACACTACCTTAAGGTAATTTTTTCATAAAAATAACTAGAACAGATAAAACCCCTGAAGTTGTGATTAACAGATGAGTGTCCATGCATCTGTCTAAGTATAGCTGAGGCCTAACATTGCAGTTCCACAAAAGAAAAACAAACAGAAAACCCAACCTATTTTTTATCAAGTTAGTTTTCTTCTTAGTTAGGATATTAAAATGTTTTGATCAATGCCAAATTTGGCATAAGGAAAGAAGCTGCAATTACAGCAGCAACTAATTGCATCAGCTTGGGATGCCATGTAGTTTACTGTCCTCTGGCAAAACCAATTAAAACTAGATTTCCAAATGAGTAAAATCTCAGGAAGAAACCAAAACTTATCTCCCAAAATTAAAAAAAAAACACCAAACAAAAATTAGGCCTTCTTTATGCAAAATAAACACTTAAGAAGATAAGACAACATTAGGAAAATAGAGTCAGGTGGTTATCTTAATGGTGGATTCTTAATACATTACTGTACTTAATCAATCACAGTAAGCTTTTGGAAAAAAGTGCAATTAAGCAGCCCAGGTCTATTTAAAGATTCACCTACAGAAAGGACCAAGCATCTTCTCCAAAGACAGAAATTATTACAAATAATAAAGGTATATACTAGAAATTTATCGCAGCCAAACATCTTTTAGATTCTAAAAAATACCCAGATATAATTTAATGCTTTTTTACAATATCTTTTCTGTAGGATTTCCAATAAATCATAAATTGTCCTTTTTCCATCAGCAGTAGTTATTTCCATTGCCTTAATGACTGACAGCATATATAAAACTACAAATACTATTTCTGACTGCAAAATAGCTTGCACTATTACAGTCATCTTCAGGTCTCCACACTGAACTGGGATTCAACAAAATACAAGATAAATAGTAGCAGGGCTGAAAAATTGCTGAAGGGATTTTATACACTAAAAGATTCTTATTATCAATAGAACTATACTGTAAATGAAGGACTTAGATGCTGGTTTTCAAAGTGAATATGCCAAAGTAACTAAATTAGTCATCGATGAAGGAAAAAATAATTTGAATTTATTGCCTCGGGGAACTCAAAAAACATTTAGTGGACCAGTCTGCCTAGAGACTAGCAAGTTGCTAGTTCAAAAAAATTATTTGAAGGACTGATGCATAGACTGTGCAAGATGCAGGATTTGGGCTCTTCTAGAGGAAGAGAATTAGCAGCCTCAACATAGGATCACGTCTAGGATTGTAACAGAGATTACATTTTCCTACAATTCCAATAAATAATTTTTTTAAAGTTTTAAAATCATCCGAATGCTATTTATACTATTATATCCCAGTGTACAATGCAAGTCAAATGTCAATTATACAATAAATCAACTGTGAGATTCCCGAGTATGTTTAACACAAGAGTAAAATCTTCAACCTACGCCATCCAGGTTTTGCATGTAGAATTTTTTTTACAATTTAAAGTTTTACAGCCAGGAACATGACATGTTTCACTGCAAGTGAAAAATGACAGCATTAAAGAGAAACATTAAAACAGAAATAAGCACTTTATTAACTTTATGAGTAATTAAAAACATCATTAACAAAAAAAAATCATTCTGAAATGTTACAGGAATTCTTAATTAAAAACTCTTTCTTAAATACTAACCGTGGCATACATACTTTTTTTAAACAAACATCCCTTATGACTTACTTAAAAACAAAGGAAAGTTAATACCCCGAACTGCGAGAGCCACAAGAGAAAGAACGTCACTCAAATCCAGTACTAAGCCACAGCTACCCACAGCTCCATCCACTACCAAGGTTCTGACTACCACAAAGGAAATGGGAAGAAATGGTTAGTTAACTAAGTCGTCTTCTTCCCCTTCCCTGGTTTTGTTTTCTTTTAAACGAAACAGATCTTTCAAAATTATTACTCCTTCCAGCATTTAGTCCATTCTTAGCTTCAAAAAACAGCACAAATCCTCAAGAATCCCTTATAAGAGGGCACTTGTCAGAGAAGGCCTAAAAATTACATCAAAACAAATTCTGTTTAGAATCCAGAGACTTTTAGCACATTGGCCCAATTGCAACTTGTTCACACAAAGATTACTGCACCATCTTAAGTGTTGTTGCAGCTGCAAGATGTTGGTTAATTTTAAGAGTTTGGAGTTCAAAAAAAGGAAAAAGTATTTAAAAAATAATGTCTAACTTCCAAAATATTAATACTGCACATCCATTTAGTTTTGTTGTGTTTTAAGCATAAATTCTGTCCATAAACCAAGTTATTTTAAAATTTGAGATATCAAATATTCAGGTGGCCCAATCATTTTTTGCATATATAAATCAAATACACATTCTCCAGAAACAGGAACTAGAAAACACTAATCTTTATGGTGTAAAGCATGCAGAAGGATCTTTGAAATCAGAGTGAAAATCCCTAATTTTTTTCTAGTATGGAGATACACCAAAATAGAGCCTATAATATATATTTAAGCCTATATTTAAACCAATCTATAAAAAGATCCACTACAAAGTAAAAAAAGAAAAAAGACAACTACCTTACTATTCATTTTTACTTGTACAGGGCTTCTTTTTGTCTGTCACTTATAGCTCCTGGAATCAGTCAACACTGGCATATACACAAAGGAAGCAGTAGTTTCAGGAAGCACTTTTAGTGGCAGCTACATGTTACACGGACTTAGCTTAACCATAAAACAGGATCCTCTCTCTTCAGTAAAACCCTACAAAATAGGTCAACAACCCCTGGAGTACATAGACATCCCAAGTTGTTTTCAAGCTAGTCTAATACTACAGTGAAAACTCTGGAAATGCCCTCGTATCATAGTCCTTACACACTCTTGAGCAGTTCATCCCCACAGCACAGCCTTCCTGTACTTTCTTCAAAGTACCAAATACTAATCACAGGTGGCCTTCCATCTGATCCAACAGAACTAGTTTATAGTACCTTTAAATCAACTTGATTAAATGATAATCCCACTTCTACAACAGCATGTTGTGTGGATGAGCAGGTAAAATTGTGGTCTACACTCACGACAAATTTAACCGAAAAGAACTTAAGAGAAAACCCAGCAAAAGTTAGTACATACATACAAAAAGCTACTGACTAAATTTATGCTGTAAACATATAAAACTTGCCTCACACTAAGTTTACCTTTGATATCTGTAAGTAACTGAATAATAATCACAGTTTCCTATAGGCAGCTGATACTTCAAACAAATGATCAAATTAAACTCAGCTGTTAAATCAGACTGAGTTTATAAAAAAAAAAATAAATACACTGTTACCTGGACTAGAAATCCGGTCACGATATTTTGGTATATCACTGCTCAGTGTCTGAAGCATAACCCACATTGTGAATGTGAAGAGTGCTGCTAGGAAGCCATAAAATACCAGATAGAATAGCAAGATCAAACCTGTAAAAAAAAAAAAAAGCTAAAATTACTAATTTTGTTTCAGCTAATTCCACTATGTATTTTGACAATCAAAATGTGAAATAAGCAACATGTTTGATTTTGGTTCCCCTCCCCATCCCTTGTCACTCCTAACTGTAGTTAAAAATCAATGTCTCTAGCATACATATATATTGCACAGTGCAGAATAATGCATGCAAAAACACCTTCATGCTTCCCAGCTCTTAAAATTTACAGGGCACTTTGGCATCTCTATTTTTAAGAGAGAAGCATTCAAAACCACTCTTTGAGCCACATAGGAAAGCCAGCAAAGATCACTAAGCAGTCTATTAGGAAAAAAACAAACAACAAAACAGTTTCACTTGTTTAAAGGAATTATAGTTTTGCATCTGGAAAGGAAGGAGTCGTAAGGAGGAGGAAAAAAACTGAGTGAAAAGATAAAATTATTACACTGGATCCAGAACAGGTAGGACGTGACTGCAGCTTTAATAACATAGCTGATATTTGAGAGAACTCCACACAGACCATTCATTCACAACATACATCCTGTTACAAGAGACTTCAAGGTGAAAATGTTTCATGCTGCATATATTGGGAAGTAAATCAAGCCTTCTGTTCAGACTTATCAAAAGTCTGCCTAACGCATCCACCTGCTTTACCAATCTACCCCAGGAACCCAGAAATGTCCCTGGAATTCACCAGTTACACAGATGTTACTAGCTTCAACTTGACAGTTGCTTAAGGAAGGGCTCCTCAAAACCTGAGGAAACAGCCACAAGGAAACAACCTATTACGACACTGTACCTCTCCATCACTTAGCTGCAACAAATCACTAACCCTACTCAGAAAACCCATCTTGAAAACTTACTGTGATTAAGTGGTTTTATTTTTTTTCCCCTGTGCTTTTTTCCCCCCCATTTTTCATTATGCATGCATAGACACGCACTCTGGATACAGACATCAGTTGTTTACTGAAAAGACAAGCTAACAGACAGGATAAAGTTAAAATCTTACTTTAGAGTTGACAGGGACTCAGATCAGCTGCAGAGATTTTTAAAGAACTTTCTGCCCTTTTTCTCAGGAGTATGATGCACAACTCCCCTTTTAAAATTAAATTGAAATAATGAGATGGTTCCCAAATTACCTTCACCATAACACAAGTTATCTGCAGCAACCAGCTGAATGTTACTGGGGTTTAGATTTAGTTTTCATTCTCATATGTTGATAAAGTTACTTACCAATCTGCAATAATCTGAAGGTTATCAGCTATTTAAAATACATCTCAGTCATTCCCATATGTAAGATACAATGCAGCGATTATAAGTTAAGTTGCAAAGTACATGAACACAAGAACAAGCTTACTCTACAATGAAGACGACAGCTAGATGTCCATCAGAAACTATTTCTAAGGCTATTTAGAAGCTATCTGGAAGCTGAAAAGAGCATATAAAAAACAAACAAGAGAAATCCTAACTAACAAAAGCCATTGCGGAAGTTGCATCTCTGTTTGGCACACCAGCAATTTGTTTTACCTATAACTACAATTACTTTAACTGCATCCAACACAGAACAATGACCTTCTGATTAATACCCAATGTATTTTGTGTATTATTAAAAACAAAAAACAAAAAGTCAGTAACAACAACAACAAAACCCCACAAAAACCCCAAACCCCCTCCCTTGCAAATCCTTCAGTCAGCTCTCATTTTGATCCCTACAAGTTAATTAGTTATTGAATGCAAGCATTTTCTGTAGCAATTAGCATAAAAGCAAGAAATTCAGGGAAATCTTTCTCATTGTGTTATTTCAGAATACGTTTGTATTTTAATTTCCAAGAGATTATGCTTAACTTCACCAGGTTAAAGAAAACAAACCACAAATTCAAAAATCCCTGTCCACTTGTTTATTACTGATGGGTTTAACAGCATCATGGTGCAGACATGGCCCTAAATATAGTACTGCTTTGGGCCATTACTACCATAACATCTGCAATACTGGCCTTGGACCTCATTTTGAAGCACCCTGAAGGGCTGATCCACGTCTGCTGCAGCTTTCTTCCTTTGCTCTCTCAGTTGAGGCAATGGTGCCTATCTACCTACGCAGCTTCTGTACTCCAGTGGGAAAAGGGGTTGTTAGGGTCCCCCTCCCCTGCCAAGAGCTGCAGTGGGGCAGAACTGCTACATGTAGGCAATCCTGGGGAGCCCTCATGCCCACAGAGACAGCATCAAACAAGGGCAACCCCAATGTCTAAACAGTGATCGACTCAGTGGTAGAGACCGCAGTGCAAACAGTTCCTTATGGAGTCCTTGTCCCTCCCAGCAACATCATAACCATCAGCCCTGCAGCAGTAACAGGGCTAGAAAAGCTGTTTCTATTCATAGCCCTGAAACTCTACTAACCCCCTCCAGTCCAGCAAAGTGTGCATGCACACACACAGAGACTATTTTAATCTTTATTTTAATATAGCTTGTAAACGCGCTGCAGAACACTGACCACTAAATTAAACTGCCCCATTTATGCTACTTTGGCACACTAAAAAGAGGAAAAAAAACCCATACAACAAAAAACCCCCCTGCAGCCTCCTACTGCCCCAGACTTAATGCGCTGTTCTTTGTGAGCCTCCTAGGATAATCACAGTGAACAAGCCATAACCTGTCAAGAAGCTCTATCAAAATAACTTCACATAACACTTGATTTCTTGTCAGGAAACAAGATAATCCCAAATGACAGTGGAAAGCTATCCTCCACATTTCCTCCAAGGAAAGTAAAGCTACCACATCTAACACGCTACTCAATTAAATTGTGGGGTTTTGTTTGGTGGTTGGTTTGGTTTTCTTTTTGCAGGCCTCACAGCACCAAAAACTCTTCGTATCTTAACCGTATGGAAAAGCAACAGTCAAATCTGCAAAACTGCTATTTCTGAACCAACATGTTGGTGTCATCATTAGTTGGGAGTTCATTTGCAGGGATCAAAACACTTCTCCACTAGGAAAATTAGAATTTGACTCAGAGGAATGCAAGATATCACATACCTGACCATCATTTCCATGATGAATGCAAATGGAAACTTTATGTGGCAAAAGTGATGAAAAGCATGTCAACCTGGCACAAATTAGATTGGTAGATCTACTCATACGTAGTACATATGTAGGTAAATACAGGTTTCAATCAACACAAACACACAACAGACATGGATGTAACTATGCAACATTACCTGCAACAATGAAAACGAAATGCTGTCTTAGTATCTTTAACTAAGAATTTAAATATCTAAGTAGTGTTACTAGTGACTACCACCAATACCAGCAATATCAAGGACTTTTGGTGCACCTGCAGATGGATTTCCTTGCCTTAAATTAACATAACTATACATATTAAATAAGCACTTGATAATTACTGCTTTTCAAATTTGAGGAATGGTATAGAGAGGGAGAGGAAGAAATAGGGAAGGAAGAAGTAAAACCCAAGTCCTGTGTTACAGTTTATTTCACAGTAAGCCAGGGCTCCACATATAACATGGCTAAATGCTTCAGGAGACAATAAAAATTGTCTGTCAAGTGCAACACTTGCAAAGAATCACAAAAGCCAGTGCTTAATGTAATGATTAAGTATTTACAACATAAAAAACCCCATAACAAAACAAATACCCTCTCTTTACTGCAGGAGCTTACTAATATCTGGAACAAGAGATCTGGAACAAGAGAAGGCAAGCATTATTTCTTCCGAGTGATATTCTACTGATTTCTCAAATATTCATTTCTTAAAATATGCAGTATTACAGAAAAGTTTAGTAAGATTTTGACTGTAGTCATATTCTTGGCTATGCCAGAATTTTTACATTAACTGCCCATCTGCCACAATACAAAATAAGGGCACCGTGTTTCTCTCCAATTCACAACCTCAATGCCTAAGTGCTTGTACTGCAATGGCAGATAGTGATGCCAGAATGTTTAATATAAGAGTACCTGTGAAGAAAGTTGTATCACTAAAAAACCCTTGTCAAAACACTGATAAAGAACACAGAAGAATCAACTCATAAAAGCAGTTAAAACTTTGACAGCGCTGTCTCAGAAAGAACTCAGTGAAGACTAAACATAAGCAAAATGGGATCTTTTATTGTGGTGACTGACAAGACTATATATATTCATTGACAAGGTAAAAGCTTTCCTAAAAATAAAGTGTTGGGTTTTGTTGGTGGCGTTTGTTTGTTTTTTTAATTTCAAACATGTATTTGTGCTAAGCATTCAAGAGAGTATTCAGTAAGTCCAAGTTTCTATGTACTTCAAGACAATGCCACCTCTACCTTGAACACCTCCACACAACTAGTTATAGAAAGGCTTAAATAGGCTTGACATGACATCTAGTGTGACCATAAACAAAATATTGCTAGAATCAATATTTCCTTGGCGGGGAGGGGCCCACAAATTATTTTCCTGTAACATTGTGTAAAAAGTTTACTGTCTGTACTGTAAGATACAGTTTATACTGTAATATTATGCATACATTTGAGTGTCATGAGCATCCCATTACAATACTTTCATGATGATCTCACTCTGTTCTTCCTATAATTCTAGGCAGGCACAGCACCTTTCCTTTACAGGCAGTCAGATGCTAATCTTCCTTTTTACTCACAGGAAGGTCCCACATGGCAGTCTTCCAAGTTCTCCTTTCTTTGCCCTACCTGATAGTACCCTGCGTGGGAACCCAGAACTGATCCTCCTTCCCACATCCGAGATGACTACTAGTGTCCCTTATGCCTTGTTGTTGAGATCACCACCAACTCATCAACAGCCTCTTCCAGCATTTTCAGTCTCTTTAATAAAATGAATGGTTGTAACAAGCAACTAAAAATGTAAGGGTCTCGGTGGCGTTCTTTTGTTTGATTTGGATACAGATTTGTGAAAGATTCAAATTAAATTATCCCTCAAGTCTGCAAAAAGTAAAGTAAAAATCTCTCATTTTTTACAGCAAGAGGAGACTTTGTACAGGTTTTTTACCAAACTCTAAGAGGCAACATACCTCTGCTACATGACAAATGAGCTGCTTGTGTTTGGTCTTTTTGCTGGTGTTTGATCTTTTTGCTGGTGCAGAAATGGCAGATAAAGATGAGCACTCCAATGCCAAAGGACTGAGATTCAGAGTATCACTGCCTCGCAGTTACAATTTACATAAGCCCCCAGACTAAGGTAAAATGTGCACATACTGTGAATAATTATTTAATAGTTTCTCTACTGTTTCTGCCTTATTTCTATGAGGAAGTTGTCTTGAGACAAGATAAATACACACAGAAGAATCAGAGCCAACTGAATTATCATGCTACCCCTGGAGACACCACAGCAGACTGGCAACCAGAGCTTTCCTTTCCTACCTCCCTGCCTTTCAGAGAGTAGATCAGCAACAGAAAATAAACAGTAGTTTGTGAGACTGCTCTAAGTTCACATCAGTACTGCAAGGGCAAAAGCAAGACCAAACCCTGCATACCCTTCTGCACAAAGTGACACTCAATTTGTGTTTTGCAATTAAAAAATAAAAAACAAACAGAAAGCCACACACCACCCCAAAGACAGTCAAAGACTATAATTTACTATATATAATTAAATAAGCACAATAAGTTTATCACAAAAATTGACAAAAAAAATACACTGACAATTTATAGTGCTGCTGAACAACCACCTCTTAAGGTCTGGGCTAAGGAAAGGTATACAGCACTAACCACATACCAATCACCTAAACCACTTAAGGAAACTTACTAATGAAGTAAAATTGTTCAAACTGCTATCTAAGCCTATACATACTTTCTCAATATGGGAAACCATCTTTTGTCAAGGGAATTGGCCCTAGAAACTTAATTACCACCTAAGTCACATCAATTTCAAGTGTTATCTGTTGGCTCTGGACTAGCACTGACTAGTAAAATTTTAAGTGACTTATCCTACTAGATAGGTTTAAACAGAGAAGGTTGTTTCAGCTTCAGTTTTTTGAAAAAGTTACAAGCTATTTCTAATGCACCCGCAGCCTCTGCGCTCATCACATTCACGACACAGACTTCTGCAATCCCAGCCCACGCACTTCAGGAAACCTGCCTGTACAGAAAGATCACTAGACAACAGCATAGTGGAAATTTCCTCTCCTTTGCTATTCAACCGGCAAAGTAGCTCACAAGCTCTTATTTCCATCTGAATGGAAGAGAACTCATGTCAGAGGTAGGGCCCTCTCTTGATAGACAGGAGACATTGGCACCACAAAGAAAGCACACTTCGTGCATAGCCTGCTTAAAGCTCCTCCTCCCTATTTCAACATTAGCATTGATTGTGTCAAGGCCAAGGATGTACTGGCCTGTTCCCTTACACCACGCTGAGACTCTTGTTGATTTTGTGAGTACAACTATTAAGTGTCCCAACTACATCCAAGTTTTGGGAGGAGACACAGCATTTTCTGAAGTCAGTAAACGTGTCCCAGGAGGACTGAAGAAACATCCTAATATTAAGCATTTATACAACCATTTAATATAAGAAAACATACACGGAAAATCCAAATATTTTTATTAGAAGCAACAAGATTATGATAACACGCTTTCCAGCTCAGAGAAAAGCAATGGGAAGACTACCTGAAAATAGGAAAACAAACACTACCTTCACAAGCTTTACAGGAGAACCTTCATTTGAGAAAAATAAAAAGCCCAGAAGCACTAGTTTAGCACAATGGCGCATAGTGACACACAACGATCACTGTTTTGTAGACTATCTGAAATTGGGGCTCATAAACTTCCGCGGATTAGGGTTTGGGGTTTTTTTTGCTTTCTCTCTAAGATCCGCAGGTACCGTCTAGAAATACAAAGGCAATTCGCGCTCATTCATTCGATGCTTGAGAGTAGGAGGTTGGGGGGAGGAATGGATGGAGAAGAGCAGCTGCACTGATGCACGCAGGCTGCCATCAGCTGGGGGAGACAGGCGGGGAGAGGGAGGCAGCCCCACACCTCCACAGCGGAAGCCCGTCACAGCCGCACCGAGGCGGCCTCCCACTCCTCCCCTCGACGGATCACGCGGAGGAGGAGCCCGGGGGGGGGGGCCCAATTTGCTGCATTTGCGTACTAAGGCGGGAGGGTGAGTCAGCTCGGGATGCGCTCCCAGAATCTCCTCTTCCTCCCCCGACCCCCAGCTGCTCCGAGATGGCTCCCCCCGCCCCCTGTCACAGTCGCAGTTATTTCAGGCAAGCGGGCGGGGCAGCTATAGCGGTTAAGGGCGCGTGTACGGCGCGGCCTCACCTGCCCGCCACGGTCCCCCCAATCCCGCTCCGCTCTCCCGTTGCCGCCCCCACCCGTACTTGGCCCCCTGTCCCGCCGCCCTTCGCCGGCGGCCCGGGGCGGCTCGCGCCCTAG
>VYZX01023560.1:52490-64288 GCA_013401335.1 Brachypteracias leptosomus
CGCTCTTACCCGTGCCCCCCAGGAACTCGCCGCTATTGGGGTTGTAGATGAACTGGCGCCACTCGGCCATGCTCTGGCGGAAGGGCTTCTTCGCTTCCTTGGACATAGCGAGGCGAGAAGCGTCTGCGTCGCGCACCGCGGCAGCGGAGCCTCCCAGGCACAGACAGCCGCAGCTAGCGCCCGCTCCCAACCGCTAAGTAACTGCCGCCGCGGCGCCCGGCGGGAGAGCGGGCGGGGGACCAGCCGCGCAGGGATCCGCCCGGCGAGGCGGGGCGCTCCGCGGTACCGTTCCGCCCCCGCCAGCCAATCGCGGCCCGCTGCACGCNCCCAGGGCTTCGCCGCCGCTGCCTGCGGAGAGCCCCGCGCTTTCTCTGGGCAACTTTCAGATGCTGAAACGAGCCCGCTTTGTTCCCCTCCTAGCCTCGTCATTGTTAGTTGTATTGTTACAGCACTGATGAGATACCTGACCGTATGAGAGGGCCGTTGTAGGATGAGAGATGCTGCTCTGTAGGAGCTGTTACTGAAGCACAGCTATATTAGAAAAATATCAGAAGACAAAAAGGTTAACAAGTGTAATTCCCCCCCCGGAACTCCTTTTAATTGTGCCACCATCCTGAAATTCTTGGTAAATGAACATGTATGTGTGAAAATGCTGTAGAAGGGGTATTGGTGATACAACTTCTTCAAGCATAAGACCTCAAAAACTCACTTACTCTCCCACTCCTGAAGGTCAAAGTACAAGTAGCACAAAAAAAAGTATTCTCCATCTCTCTGCTGATGGCAGAGGAACAGATTCCATTTACTCTCTGGCATGGATCAAGAGTTTACTCCCTTAAATTCCCTCTTTCCTGGATACTAAACATAAAAGTACCAGCCACTGCACACCACCAGCCTCATCCCTCAGTCTTGTGGGTCAGATCTAACATATTCTTCCTCATATATTGCTCAGCCAAGTAAATAATGGACTATTAATTAGGAACTTTGCAAAACTCAAGTGCAACAGGAGAGCTACTACATCAAAGCTATTCTTAAAATAGTCAGTCAAACCCAACTGAAAAAGCTAAGACAGATTACATCTTAAAAATACAAGAAATGTCTTAAGAAGAATTAAGTATATATCAGCATGGTTAGTTTAAATCTTTATGATGGTTGTAGTATTATTCATGCCAGAAAGCAGTAAGTGTGAAGCATAAAACAGAATAAACCTATTTGCCTCCTCAATGTCTGATTCCAAGAGTCTCTTTTCTTCCGTTACAGTACATCATCTAAATCATGCTGTTTGCTCTAAAACAACAGCAGAAAATGCCACATCACTCACTGCTTACTGTGTGTCACACTGATCAGCCAATATATTCCATTTCAGGGCAAAAATATGTCATTTCCCTTTTTCTTTTTTCCTCTAAATGTCACCAAGCAAAGGATTGAATGGTATTTCATTCTAAGAACTGCTTTGCTGATTTATTTTTCTCAGTTTATTCAAATAGGTATCCTGCATTCTCAAGGAATAATATGTCTGCAAAATGTACCTATAGCCATCTTTTTGGATGGGGCGCTATATTGATTCAATTACATTAAAGTTTACTAGGTACAAAGACTGGGGGAGTTAATACAGATTAAAAAAAATATCAGATTGCCTCCAAGGAACAACCATGCCCTACATTATGCAATGAAATTGCAACATTTATAAATATTAATATTTATAAAGCATTAAAGAAAATGTAAACAAAAGTATTAGAGGAACTAGTATTACCCAGCAACCACTGAAACTCTTTAGTTTGCTCATCATAAAATAAAGGAATCTTTTTATGCTCTGCTCCAGTGAGTTCAGAGTCTCAGTTTGTCTATAATAGCTATTATATTCATTTTCAAAATCAGCAGTCTCATGTAGCCCAGCCTGATGTGGATGGAGGGATGGGTCCTCCTCCCTACTGAAAAATCAAACTGTTTCCAAGATGCAAAAGGGTAAATATCTTGACTCATGGACACACAAACCCATTAGCTATACATTGAGCCCAGGTAAAATAATGGAAAGGTCCACCCATATTCCAGTCTTTGTTAATAAAAAGTAATGCATGGCAACGTAAGATTAGCTGCAATCCTAGTGCAGTGTTTGACAGCCCACATCCCTTCCCGACCTACATGATTTTCTGTGCAAGACAGTGTCAGCGCTTAGTGCAGGCAGCAGCAGCCTGGGGGCCAAGAGCCACAGAGGACCTCATGGGGTGGGTGCATGGGGCCTCACAGCCAGGCAACATCCCACTGCCCCCAGCCACGGACTGGGGCAGGCCTAGGGGGCAGCAGGGGGGCAAAGAGCCCAGGCCCAGACATCAGCCCTGGAGCTGGAGTCCAGATCTGCAGGGCCTATGGCCAGGCATAGGCACAGCCAGGGCTGGAGACCAGCACACCTCTAGCAGTGCCAGGTGAAGCGAAATGGGGCTCCAGGGCCATGGGGGACAAGGGTGAAGACAGACTGGTCAGGACAACTAAGGACTATCAATGTACTGAGAGCCCTGATGAGTAGAAACATTTTAATTTTTAAAAATAATTAAATATTCAGCTGATAAAACTAATTGCAATCCCATTTTAAACTTGGATATCTCTAACCTATTGATTTAGCTCCACAAAACATTTTGATTCAAAACATCTGATGTATATAGAAATAACTGGACTAAAAACTGGCTCACTGACATTTCGAAATGTAATTGTTAGTGGCAAGATACCAATGAGTTGATGTGTTCTAGTGGCATCCTTCAGGATGCTGATTCCTAAGGTGTAGATATTTTGTGTAAGCAGCATAGGTGGTTGTATGAAGTCTTTGGTGACAACGTTTAGAGAGGACAGAAAGATCAGTGTGCTCATTTGTTCAGCAAAGCACAGTCAATGCTGTGGCAAAAGGAACTCATACAATCTAGTGTGTATAAAAATTTTTTCTTCTAGACACAAGATGTCTGTGCACACGGTTGGTGAAGAAACACTGCAAAAAAAGGTGCACCCACTTCTTATATTTATACTATCAGGAAAATGGAAATATTAGTGATAGTTCAAGGAGTACTGAAAAATTATCTAGGGAACAGAAAACAAGCTAACATATAATATGAAGTTTCCACATTTCAGCTTATTCAGCTTTCTGAAAGACAAAACTGGACAAGAGGCTAGATTACTCTGAATAGGTATTTAAATATAGAAAAGAGATCTTGATAATATGACCTTTTCGACTTCACTGACAAAGGCAATGGTATCCATTTGCTGGAAACAGTAGCTAGACAAACCTAACGTTGACATTTCCTGACTGTGAGGGCAAATTATCAGGAGAGATACTGGGTACACCTGTATCTGGTTTGGGTTTTAAACATGAGATTAGATATACTTTTAGATATAAATGTTTAGATATACTTGTCTGAATGTATATACTTTTTAAAGACAGGTTTTAACTCAGCTTTGGAAGGAATCCAGTTGCGTGTGGATAGGCAGCAAAGCTTTGCTTATGAAATAACAATAACATTGCAATGAGATGTTCTAGGTCAGAAGCAGTATCCTCTACTTGCAGACACCATCCAGAAAGCAAGACTTATTTTTTCTGCTGTCCATAGGGATTTTGCCCATGTTTGGTCAGATAGTTACTGAACTATTTGGTTGGGTTCCACAGAGAGAAATGAACAAGTGACGCTGGTGATTCTGAATATGGATGCCTGACAATTGTCAGGTTTGGGCTCATTGCCGATGAGACCATTCGGCACTAGGAATGGTCCTCAGTTTACAGTTCCCTGTTTCTCGTAAAGGCGGTTTTATCTGCATGGCTGATCATTGTAATGGTGTAATTGGTAACATGTGTTTTCCAAAGCAGAACAGGAAGAAATCCACCTTGATTCACTATGAAGAAAATAATGGATGCTGATGATGGTAAAAATATAAACCCTACAACACAAAATATTCCAAACTTGAAAAATATTAATTGTAAAAAGATAGCTGCTAAGTTCTTTTTAAAAATTGCCATGAGCAACTCTGTGAAGAAAATAAAATATGATAGGAGGCAAAATTGTTACAGTTTACAGTACAGAGAAACTACAGAGGGCTATTCTTAGCAGAAGCTAAATTTCCTTTGTGCTGCTAAAGGGAATTTCACTTTGGCTCATTGCAAGATTCATGATGACTAGAAAGCCACTCCTTTTTATAGTTTGGATCTAGGGCGGACCACAGCAGGCGACAGTTTTTGCATCACTTGGATAACTCCCTGTGGCTGCTGTAACTTCCACAGGGGTCTGTCCAGCCTAGTTTCAAAGCAGCTTTTGAATTAAAAGATATGTATGCATAAGTTAGACCCAAATCTGCTTCTTTATCCTTAGCTAAGTTTTAAACTGGAAATAGAAAATATATGATAAAGCCAGGAAAGACCAACTTCAAAAATATTGTGATGAGAAACACTTTCTACTTCATTGTACAAAATAAAAAGAAACATAAGACACACATTTTCATGAGAAAAAAAACACTAAAGACTTCCCACTAGAAACAAAACAGAAAGCATCTGTCATTGTGAGGGTAAAAAGACTATAGAAGCAGTTCTTGTGTTTGGTAGTTTGCCAAGGAATCAGAAAGGGCTGGCAAAAATACATTCATTGTGCAGAGTCCCCTCTCTCTTGAGAAAACCCCTTTACCCATAGAGACAAGATTCTGCTCTCACATATAGCACAACTCCTGCTAAGTCAATGGGAGTTGACTTGCATTACACAGAGGAGACTTGCCCAGATATTCAGCATTTTTTCACAGTAGCAAAGAGCTTCTAACTATTTTCGAAAACTATTTCCCTGCTTATTTTGAATACAAAGGGCTTGAAGTGAGGAAAGTTCAATTTGTAGGAATTTCACTTCATAATTATTAGGGTTATTACCCATTTTATAACACATAGTCAGATTTAAGTTTTGGAATTTTTTCAGGGACAAGTAAAAGAGCTTCTTAAAGCTAGTTTAAGAAGAGTTTATAAAAATAAGGTATCTGTCTTAATTGTTGCAGCATTTTCCCCCCATTTTGATCTAATACTTTGTAACCACCAACTGAGTAAGGGATCACAGGCGCTGTTCCTGACAAGGTCTGCCTACTGGAGACCAGTGAAGTGCACTGAGGCAGAAAAAGGAGCTGGGCAAGATGGCTGCCACTAGCTGGTAGGTAACTGTGGGATGGGAGCAGAAAGGGCAGGGGCAAATGGGAAGCCAATAGCAAGAGGGGCTAAAGACGGAAGACCAGAAAAGGCAGAGTGAGGAGCTTGGGGCAGAAAATGATGTTAATTGTAAAGTGTTGCTGAAAGACATGGTCGGTCCCTCCCTACTCCACTGTCCCTTCCAACCCTGGGTTTGATTTTTAGCATTGGTGTTCATTTTACCCCATGATGACCTGTTTGAAAGAGCTGAACTGAAAGAAAGCAAATCATACAAGTTTAGTTCCCTGACTCAGCTCACAAGGGAGACCAGGGCAGACAGTAAGAGGAATGAGACTACCCCTTTCAGTAGCAACTCACAATTAGATTGGCAGAACCACATCCTGAGTTCAGCAGGGGACTCGGGCAGCAAGCCAAGGAGAAAGCCAGCACTGGCTAAGACAGGAGACTGAAGCTGAAATTAAGAGTCTATGAAGATGGGAAACTGTTGAAAAATTGATGTTGGAGAGAAGGAGAGGCTTGAAGAAGTGAAGCAGGACTAGGAAGGAAGGAAGGAAAGAGCACCATATCCTGCCCCTGAAACTAAATTAGAAAATGCTAAATTTCACTATTCCTTTACCACCAAATTTTGTGATGCCAATTATGAGCCAATGTGCATATTTCATTGCATTCTGTTATCACAGAAGATGACAATTTATTACTCTTATCAGTAATCAATGCCTGCAACAGGCAAAAGTATTTCGTAATAATCTTGATTAGTTGATAAAAGCAGTGGTATCATATAAACATGGTAGTCTCATGACAGCTTTGACATGTCTCTAGGTTGTTAAAAAAATGGGAAAAGGAAAAGATAATTAGGCAAAAAAAACACCCCCAAACAAACCCCACAAAGGAAAACACCCGTAACTTAGAAAAAACCTATAATTACAGTTCATAAAGGTTGGTTAATAAATTACTAAAGACAAGCAAGAGTGACTAGTTATGCAACCAAATGTTTCCCCTAAAAGGGATACCTACAAAACCAAATAGCTTTGTAAGACACATTTTCATTTAACTTTTCCTGTTCTTTACCTGGTATGTCTGTTTAGATATCTATCACATGAAAGTGTTCCTTTTTTTTCATTCAGTTTTCCTCCTATGTCTACATTTCCCTACTGATGTAACTTCAGTCTATACAATGCTGGTAGTTTGTGCAGATGACTGTGAAATACAATAGGTTGCCCCTCTAATTTACTTAAATGCTACTGAGAAATTGTTCCATGATGAGAACCAGCATTTTCAGTTTTGCCAGTCCAACTTTCTTTTCCCAGTTAAGTCAATGATTCCCTTAGTGACCCTGAACAAATGATTTAATCATACCTATATCAAGCTAGCTGCATAACTAAAGTCAAAAGCAGCTCTTAACAGAGAACTAAATGCTATGCCTAAACTGTGCCTTCTTAAACAAATAGATAAGACTAACCCATTTTCCCTTGGGAACACTGTGAGGGAGTCAAGCATTTCAAAACCCAGAAGATGGGTTCAAGTCTGGTCTTTAAAAGCAATTTTTGCTAATCCAGTAATTAACATGCTGCTTTTGCACTGAAAAAAGGATCTTAAATATTTAGAAGCATATGATCATGGTGTTTTTAAAAAAATCACAATTTTAAAAAACATATTAATTTACTTTTTACTTCAAACAGAGCAGATCTCAACTATAACGTTTTTAAAACTCTGGTGGCTTACTTAATGAATGTTTGTGACTCATAAAGCCTATTATTAGTCCTTCTGAGCATACATTAGCTAAAAAAAATTACAGCAAGCTAGCATTTATGTACTGTTCAGCAGAATGTTCACTGTATTATATAAACCACTGTAATGTAGTTCTTTTAACTGTTAAAAACCATACTGTAACCTACATGTTTTGGATATGTTTCACTTTATTTCCTAATCCAAATAATGTGTATTACATATATACACCTTGGTGATGATGACATCAAACTGAAATAATAAAAATATTTAAGCAGCTGGTATACAGGAACAGCTGTTGACTAATGTATTCATCGGAGGTTATTTACTAACTCTTTGTGAATATTTCTGCCATGCCATGAGAGCTAGATTTGTTAGAAGGCTAACTGCTTTCATCTCTCATTAACCACAAATCGTATTGAAGATGCTCAGCATTTTTTTAGTGAAGTCCTACATCCATCTGTCCTTGATAGATTCATTCATAGGGAGTGTCCCTACAGTAAGTACAATTGTGGAATGCCCACACAAAGTCACAAGACTTACAAATTGAGATGTTAACTTTTTATGTTATGTAGTCAATCTGTTTGTTTATATGATTTTGAAAGAGGAAGTTGGAAAAAATAAAAGTTTTGAAAATGGAAAATGATAGCTTTTTTTTTCTTGTCTGAATGTATAGGAATTCCACTATTACTCTATTTTTGGTCTGACTTTTTTACAGCATTTTTTTTTAACATTATACTACCCTTACAGCAAATTATTAAATAATTTGAAACAAAATTATAACCTCTTTGCAACTGATTTTTGTTGATTTTTAACTATCTGTGGTTTTGAAAGAACAGTAGATACTCTTTGTAGTCTATAATACAGTTTTATAAACAAATACTATGGGAATAATGTAAAAGAGTGTCAGGGATACACAGGATCCATATGCTCATTTCTTTTGATTCTGCAGGTCCCTGCAGGTTTCACCGAAAGTGCCAGTAATAAAAACTTTACATGATTTTAAAAATATTTTTTCCAATTTCTTTCACATTTGAACAAGCATATACAACAGGCCTCCCCTCCCATTGCTCCGTAATCATAATACAATCTAAAAATGCTCATTCTACCTCCTACTGCCAGATGCTCTCCTTTGAAAGAAAACTATACTTAAACCAGTACATTTAACTGATGTCTATATACTTTAAGGGCAACAGTGGTTACTACCAGATGATGGTAAAATAGAAGTTTTAAAATACATAAAATACATTACTTGGGGAAAGTTTGTTTCAGATTAATATTGCAGATAAAACCAACAAAGATCCAGTCAAGTGTCACATAGTAAGTAAAAACTCCAGTGTCTTTACCCATGCTGTTCTCCTGTGCAGGGGGAGATAGTACCCATACAGGAATGGGATACTTCCCATACAGGAATGGAAGTATTTGAGTATGAGAAGCAGGATTTAGTCCACTGAAAATTTGAAAGAAAACTCTGTCAAAATGTGGTCTGTTACCATCACAGAGCCTATGAGAAAATAAAATCTTAAACCACAAAAAAAACCCCAAGTATTAAAAAATAGACTGAAATGTTCTACATCTTTTTATTGCAGTTCTCTGGTAATGGGTACTTTGTTGTTATAATACCATCCATCTTCAATTTTGATTTGTTTACTAAATTGTTTCCTAACAGAAGAGCGAGAAGATAATTTATAATAAAAGCCTATCATCTGTGTAGATTTGTGCAATCATAGATATATTCTAGCATTCAGTCCAAAGATTGAATTTCTATTTGTTCCATTTGTTAACAAATTTGGGGCCACAGAAATGGATTTTTTTCAATAATTCTATAATATAAATAAAACGAAGTACTTACAGTCACCCTATGGAGCAAATCTGGTTGTGATTTCTTCCAGAAATCACAGTGCAGTTTCCCTGTATGGAAAACAATTTGTGAAGCTGATGAAGGAATTGTACTTCATATGTGCTATGAAGACTAGTGCTGTGTTCCTAGCATTTAAACATACACTAAGCATAGTCACTCACTGCATTGAAGACACCCACAGTATTAAGGCTCTAAAGCTACTATCCTTGTCCTTTATTTCAAGTTGGACTACTGAAATTTGGCACATAAAGGTTATTAAGAAGATTATTAAAGGTTATTAACCAATGCTTGAGAGAAATGACTGCTGTTGCCCTACGTAACTACAGCAGAAAAATAGAGAGTTAATCGCATTTAAAACACTGAAGTCACTGAATAGGAAATGGTTATTTGCATAGGCTGTTTCAGAGGACAGAAGGCAAAGAATTTACATTCTAATGTATGCTGTACAGATTTCACAAATCCACTACATATTGCCCACATCAATGCTCAAGTAAATACTACACCAGGAAACACTAAACATCTGCTTTAACTTTGACCGTGAAATACAATCATACCTGTTTCACAGCCTTTGGTAGTTGTCAAGTGGTTGAGATTATCTTAATAACAGCAGATTTTTTTGTTAGTATATCTTAAGTCATTACATCAATACTTACAGTAAAGTCTAGAGAGGGCAGCTATAATATCTGTTTTGTAAATATGCATTCTGTATTTTAAAACATTCTTAGAAGGAGGCTTAATTTCAAATTTTTATTGTAAATTAGGCGTCTTCACTTAATCATAGGAATTCAAATTACCAAGATACAGTTCAACTTACTTTCATATGCTGATCTAAATATACATACTCTGTGGTAAACTGGGAGAGAAATACTCCACAAATTGGAAACTCTGTATTTAGATGGCAGGAGGAATTTTTTATGTGGCATAAAGAACAGTCAATAATTATCTTTATACAGTGTTCTTGAACATAGATCTAAGAAACTCTGGATTTAGGGGAAGCCAGTGGGGATGCAGGTTTTGCCATGAGCGCCATTTCTATAGTGGAAAGACACAAAACCTCATTTGTGATCCTCAAATATTAACTTTGAAAAAGTTTGTATCTTTGTGCAAAAATCATTATTTCATTTGAATTTCCTGCATTGCCTTTATTTACAAAGCGTGAGTATTCTATTTTTATCATCATTGTCTTTCCATTTTAATTATATTTGGAGCAGATTTCTTATCCTGTGATTAATATGCAGGTGGAAAAATAACACTGAGGCATTAACAATGGGACAAAGATTGTATTTCTTTTACTAATTTGTTTCTAGCTTATCCATAGATTCTATATGTATATATTATCTAAGTGGTATAGAGAGCAGAATGGTAGACTACGCTTTCCCTTATTCTGGTTGCAGCCTTCTGAGAAGAGGGAGCTCCCTGGAGAAGTCCTGATCTTTCTGGAGAAGCAGCTCTGGAGCAGAGGGAGGTGAGGGCAGGCAGAGGCAGGGCAAGCAGGGATTAGCAAGCAGGAAAGTAACACAAAATGCTTTGCTTGAAGCAGGAAAAAGGCTCAGAACCAGACCTAGAAATAAGGGTGTTTCCATAGAAGCGTAATGGGGAGCTGTGTAAATTGTGTATAGATTAGGAGGCTGCTGAAATTTGCCCAAATAGAAGGCAAAATTGAGTAGAGGAATTCAACCTGTAAGGCACTCTGGGCAGGAGGTCAGCTGCAAACTTTTCAACTAGACTCCATTGATCAGCCTCAGCTTTCTTTATGTAAAGAACTCTCTCGCTCTTGCTTGCTATGTGGTATACTAATATCATCTCACTTTAGAGGTGGGAAGCTTTTGGGTTCTTTCTGCATGTTCACTTTAAAAATCAGAATGATTAGGTCTACTTTAAAGCCTTTGGTGACTTGGGATCTGTCAGCTAAAAGTGATATATATGATACATTATATAATATATATATGAATATGTAAATGTACAATCAGCTGAAAATGATCTGTGAGATATATTATGATATATACTCCTGCCAAGAGTAAATTTAATTTCTGAAATTATTTCTGAAAATAATTCTGTAATACTAACAAAGATAAAATTGCATTGTGACATACCTTCTCTGCTGTTTCCTAGACATAAGATTTCCACTTCTTTTGGTCAAATCATACATAATAAATCAGTTTCTTAAGACAATTAGCTGATTAAGATTTCTATTAATTAAAAAATTCCTTCTTCCATATTATTAACTTTTCTAAGTTTGTGTGCAGTTTGAGTCAAGTAGTGCTGGATTCAGTACACCTTTTATTTTTAAACAATTTATTTCAGAATAAATCCTTTTTGCATCTGGAAATCTGAAGTATTTTTCACTAGAGCTTATGGCTGTTGCTCATATAAGAAAAGAGGGACTATGCTTTTTCACAAGGGTATGAACAATCCTAAAGACATTTTCTAACTTTCTCTTTCATAAAACTTTTCCCTGCTTCACAAAAGGTTGATATTAAGCACAACCTAAATAAAAATGCTGCTGTCTGAACTTGAAGTAGCAGAACAGCCTTTGAAAAATCCTTAGGCTATCACTTAGGCTTACACAGATAAGCATCTGTGACCACAGAGACTTGTAATTCTCTTGTCTCCCTCCCCACTGCTTTGCTTCTTTAATGAAATAAAAGCCCTTTAAAGTGGACCCAACCACGTATATTTTGACTAGAAATAGAAAACTATACAAAGAGCTACGCAGTAATCTCTAAATCCACTTTAAATCTCCATCTAGAGATGAATACACAAAACTCCATTGTAGTTAGCTGAGTATGCATGGATAAGTTAGGTGGTGTAGTTCTAGCCTATCTGTAGGCTACATAAGTGTCTTTCACTCATTTTTGGAAAACAATTTCTTCTAAAAAGTCCAAATATTTTCATATCATCTAGGTGACCCTAGAAATGTATATATCAAAATATAGTATATGGTATCAAAATATGAAACATTATTTCTTCATTCTCTTATTTATAATTTCTGCTGGTACAAGCATTAATTGCAGCTTGCTAGCTATATAAAGGAAAAAAATAAATGGAGGATTGTTCACT
>VYZX01023560.1:85153-115828 GCA_013401335.1 Brachypteracias leptosomus
TTTTTTACTTCTAGGGATATAGAGCAAAATCCTCTACTTGATTGAAAAACAGAAATGAGATGAGAAGAACAAAAATATCAGCCAGGGAAAGTTAAAAGCAAACTGTTGTCTCCCTCACTGAAACCACAAAAGTATAGACAACCTGCATGGGCATTGCAGCAGCTGACATCATTCCACAGGTAACTTGTACTGTTTGCATTTAATTTCTCTAAGTAAAATTTGATACTGAGAGATATCCTGACTGTATTACAACTTTAGGTATGATTGCTGCTCCATTCAGAAACAGGGACAAGTGCTCCAATACGGATCACAGAACCCAGGTCCATCTGGCCTCAGAAGACCATGAAACCTGGAAGAGTGAGGAGGGGTTGAAATCAGTAGAGAAAGTTTGGTACAAAAGGATGCACACAGCATCCTTTGTATCACAACTCTGTGGATTAGTGAACACAGACACTAAATAGGCTTCTAGAATATTTTTTGTCATTTTATTTTTTCTTTGTGGGGAGCAATATACATTCTTATTTTTACTGAGATGAAGCTGGGGTACTAATGCCTTGAAGAACTGATGAGTCATATCATCAAAACGTACCCTGACAGCACAGTATGGTCTTCCTGATTACTTTGCTGCAACTTAGCATCACCATCCAGGAACTGGATAAATCTGACATGGAAAAGTCAGAATTCTGCAATCACAAATGTGTCTCAGGGCAGATCCTTTCGGACTGTTTCTTTCCTTCCACTGGTGTTCTTGCTTCCACAGTTGTTTTCTCAAAAGATGTAGTTGTCAAGTAACTTCAGTTGCTTGCATGTGCATTTTCCACATAATTTTCAGTAAATCACACCATACAGAAGAACATCATGCTTTGACATGGTACTCATGTTTTTCAAGAACAGAGAAAGTGAGACCATAACTGCAGACCAAAAAGACTGCATGACCACAATTTAATAGCAAACAGAGATGGACTAACAACAGCTTCCCTTCAGACTGAAGTGAAAGACTGTGGATGGGGTTACTGTGAACAAGAATTAAACTTCAAAATTCTAAATTAGTAGCACTGAAATCTTTTGAGCTGTTACTGAGCTGATCCAGCTCAATCTGGGAGAAGTCTAGAAACATACATTGTTTCTCTATGTGTTAACCCATTCCAATTCAGAATTTTATGAGAGCTGTTTTTCTCATGGAATTTCATCAAAACTTGAACCTAATCTTAAAACAAATCTCTCCCAATCCTGAAGCTTTCCTATGATTCACAGTGAAGGAATAAGCTGAGAAGCAGGGACCTAAACCTAATCTCATAACCCCTAAGACTCAAAACCCACTTAAACATTACCTTTTTATAGCAGAAACAAACACATTTAACAAGTGTTTAAGGGGGAAGAAACACATAAACAAGCAGGGGGAAGAAGCAAAAATCTCCGCAATCTTTATTAAAACAGGAATTTGAAAAAAGGAAGAAAAGAGCTTGAATTTTAATCTTTTCCACCTATTTCTACATATGTTGAAGCTTTGACAAAATCATTTGGGAATAAAGATGATAAGCATTTGCTGTATTAGAGAACACACACAAAAAAAAGGAATTATTCAACTCCTGGAACTGGAAGAACATATATCTTTCAAGTGAAGATTTAATTCAATCTTTGGGGAGTACATAGCATTAGAGGGAAGCTAAAACATAAGATCCCTGCACTAATTATTATGGAAAACGAGATGTCAAAAATCAGATCATCTTTCAAGGAAAAGAGATCTTGTAGCAACATGAAAGGTAGCCTCGATGACTCAGGAGAAGTTTATTTAAGCAGGTAAAACAGAAGCTTAGTGCAGGGTGTTTTTAAACTGTGCAATTCTCAGTAGCAGTAACAAGAGTTGAGCAGACAAAAACCAGCGTATTAGGTGGAAAATTTATCCACTGATTCCCAAAGCAAAAGTGAATCGGAGTAGAGTTAAGTTATTCTCAGCAGGCCAAGGAGTCAATAAACATACTGTAAATTATACTCAAACGTAAAAAGGAAAAAAAAGGGCAGAAAGCAAACAAATTAAAAGATGTCACACACTCAAAAAGAGAAACATATTATTTTTGAGAAGATGTTTATTTTCTATTTTTTTTCTGTTATAGAATATTTAATTCAGTTAAAATTATCTGTCCATGAATGGGCTACTGTTATGTCTATCATATAAAAAAAATCATTAGGTTTGTATGATTTTGTAGTTGTCTTCATTCAACACAATTTATAAGTAAATTTAGAAGTTGTCTATTAACCAAAACCCACTTTTTCTTACTAGATCTTTTTTTACATGGATAAATTTCACTCTTAAAGGAAACAGGGAAAATTAAAAAACACTCAGAAAGTTGAATTCCTCTGTTGTCAACTCTACGCTCCTAGGATGTGCGTGGAGTTTTGACTGAGACTAAGACCAAGCACACTATTTTCTTCTTTCCTGTAGGATTTCTGATAAGACCGGGAACCATTTGAACATGTGTGTTTACTGCTCAAGCAATCTTACAGAGACATATAAACAAATGGAATTATGCATTCACTGACCTGAAAGTGTCTAATGGGGCACAATAGAAAGAAAACATCACAAAGGAGTGAAGTTTTTTACAGAAGGCAGAAATCATATGCCATTGCAGAGGTACACAACTTTTGAAGTACAGTCAGTGCAACACTAGCTATTTTTTGCTTGCTCTCCATCTAGTACTGTCTTTTCTGATGAGGAGCAGGATGCCTCACTAGTATATGCTGCTTGAAATATAAATATAGTCCTTAAATTTCAGTCATTTACATTTTAATTGACTTGCTTTTGAAAAGGGTTAATATATCTACTTCTTCCTTTATTCCTCTGTCTTGAGAATTATATAAAATACTATTTTCCAGTAATCCTCTAAAATGTAATGATCAAATGTTGTCTACTTTAGTGAAGAAGTTCTGTTAAGTGGAATTGTTGCTTTGAGTGTGGTTTGACAGGGCAGAGTAGAAATGACTCATCTGAAAGTATACAAATGTTTCTTTTGTGAAATGTGATCCTGCATAAATTTTTAAAAGGTCACATAATTATAATCTTTTAATAATACAAGACATGATCCTGAGAAGCACTAAGTGCACTCAGTTTCCAGTACAAGATGGGTACTTTGCACACCACAACTCCGAGCAGAACGAGGCCCACTGTGTAAGTACCACTCACACATCCTCTTCAGATTGCTGTTCTGAGAAGGGAAAGTCCCTTGAAGAGCACCATTATCCCAGCTTCTAGCAGATGCAGGGGGAGAAAGAAACAGAACTCTCTGGAGCTTTCATCAGCACAGAAACAGGCAAATGAGGAGAAATAGGATTTAGATCTCTCTACCTTTTCCCACAGATCTCTGCAAAACAAATTCAATTGATACCACAAACCAAACAGTAAAGCAAATCAGAACGTCTATCCTTTGTTTGCCATGGCACAAGAACTGTTGAACAGAGGAAAAAAAACAAGCTGAGTTTAGCTCTATCAGCTATATCCTGGGGCTTGGTCCTTCCTTCCTCCAAGGGGTGCCACTGCCTGCTTTGTTCTCTTGTCCAGCTGTTCCTCCACTCCTTCAGCAATGGCCTTAATAGACCCTGCAGAAATGCAAGAACAGATCACAGAAAACTCTTCTCTGCACACAAGCAAATAGGTCCTAGATGTAGAGAAGAATAACTTATTTGCCTCTGTCACTTGCTTTACAATCTTCTTTTTTCTCCCAAGGCACACTGTGAGGAGGAATGGAGTGCATTTTAAATGAGTCACACAGAACTCTTCACACTTTCTCACCACATGTTCACACAGTAACAAGAAGCCAGTTGATAAAATGAATAGGCAACTATCTTAGAAAAGAAGATAAAATAAAATCTAATTAGGACAAAAGGCACCCTTGAAATGTTTTGCAGAACACAGACGTTAGAATATGCTAGCAAAGGGAAGGATCTTGTGATCCATCATAAATTGATGGGCTACTCATTCAGAAGAACACAAGGAAGACTGTTCAGAGTACCAGGAAAATATAATGAGAAAGACCGTAGAGGAGTTTAGGAGCTACTGAATTGCACATCCTTACACAAAATTCAAGACCAAAGCTTTCTTCATTTTCACAGAGGGACAAAATTTTAACAGGGAAAGCTGTTTGCCTTAAAAATACCCCACACAGATAAAAGCACAAAAGGGACAAAACAAATTTCTGCTATATTAGGAAAAAAGGAAACAAAATTGCCACTGGGTTCAAAGTCACTAACTGGAGTAGTCAAAAAATCTACCATAATTTTTTACTCTTTCAAGCTTGGAGATCAGTAGTCATGGAAATCGAGGAATTTGCACAAATGAGAGAAAGCCATTTCTGCGTCAGTAAGGGCAGGCTGCCACTCTGCTCACACTTGGGAAGAGAAATGGACACAACATGTTTTTCAGTTTAGATTCATACTACATGAAAATCAAAGGAATAAATGGCTTGAGGAAGGAGAGTCCAGTAACTGGGCACCAATTTCAACTCTGGACTCTAGAGCATCTTCCCTCTTTCTTCCTGTGTGATCACATGTAAATCACTGTCTTTACCTCAGATCCCTACTGGAGGTAGAACCTCCTAACTTCCCGACCTTGGTGGAATGATATCAGAAGAAATATGCATTCACAGACAATGAAGCAATCAGACATTATAGGGATGGAGCATAGAGGGCAAACAAAACACTTGTTAGAGACACACAGCCACACAATTAAAATTCAAGAATTATCAGGGTTTTCTAGTCTTCCTGTAACATGATCAACCAGCATGGCTTTACCAAGGCCAAATTGTGTCTGACAAATTTGGTGGCCTTTTACAATTGAGTTACAGCATCACTAGATAAGGGAAGAGCAACTAATGTCATCTATCTGGACTTCTGCAAAGCATTCAACACTGTCCTGCACAACTTTCTGGTCTCTAAACTGGAGAGATATCAATATGATGGGTGGACCACACAGTGAATAAAGAATTGGCTGGATGGTCACACTCAAAGAGTTGCAGTCAATGGCTCAATGTCCAAGTGGAGACCAGTGATGAGTGGTGTTCCTCGGGGATCAGTACTGGGACTAGTGCTGTTTAACATCTTTGTTGGTGACATGGGCAGAGGGATCGAGTGCACCCTCAGCACATCCATGAACGACACCAAGCTTTGTGGTGTGGTCAACATATGTGTATGCCATCCAAAGGGACCCCGGCAGGCTTGAGAGGTGGACCCTTGCCAACGTCCTGAAGTTCAGTGAAGCCAAGTGCAAGATACTGCACCTGGGTCGGGGTAATCCCAAGCACAAATACAGACTGGGTGGAATATGGATTGAGAGTAGTCCTGAGGAGAAAGTCTTGGGGGTGATGGTTGATGAAAAGTTCAATATGAGCCAACAATGTGCGAGTGCATCCCAGAAAGTCAACCGTAGCCTGGGCTGCATCCAAAGCAGCGTGGCCAGCAGGTTGTGGGAGGTGACTATCCCCCTCTATTCTGCTCTCGTGAGACCCCGCCTGGAGTACTGTGTCCAACTCTGAAGCTCCCAACCCAAGAAAGACATTGACCTGTTGAAGTGGGTCCATGAAGATGATCAGAGGGATGGAACACCTCTCTTACGAGTATAGCTGAGAGACTTGAGGCTGTTTGGCCTGGGAAGAGAAGGCTCTGGGAAGACCTTATTGTGGCCTTCCAGTATCTGAAGGCGACCTACAAGAAGGCTGAGGAGGGACTTTTTACAAAGGTCCGTAGTGACAGGACAAGGGGTAATGGGTTCAAACTGGAAGAGAGTAGATTTAGATTGAAAATTATGAGGGAATTCTTCACTCTGAGGGTGGTGAGACACTGGAACAGGTTGCCCAGGGGGGTTTGTGGATGCTCCATTCCCAGAGGTGTTCAAGACCAGGTTGCACGGGGCCTTGAGCAATCTGGTCTAATAGGAGGTGTCCTTGTTATGTCCATTTCCCATCTATAATGTAGGAATAATAATACTTCAGAGATGTTTATGGTTTTATTTTTTCATGATCACAGAATATTCCATAAACAATATTAATAAGGGAGAAAATTCTCCACCTACTTAGCTCTGTCTACATTTTATGAAGCTCTGTATAACAAATGCAAATCGCAGCACCAAATGCTGCATTTGTTACTCAATAAAATATCATCTCAAAAAAATCAACTTTGACAATGTTGAACCAACAAATGTTTCACTAGATGATTTACCAAAGAAATCTTTCCAGAATGTGTATTATTTTTTATAATAAATAATGAACCTCAAGAGACAAAGGGACTAAACAGTAGTATTTAGCATTTGCATAGCATTTTTCATGTTCAACGAGCTTAATTAAGCTTTCTACCAGCTCTAGGAACTTGATAAGGAATCTTATCTCTTGCTTTTTTATAGAACATGCTATTAAAAGTCAAGCAAAGAGACCTGATGATCTTAAAGGGCTCCAACATCTTTTCCTAGACAGAAAAATGTGTCTCATGACTAAATGCAGGAAAAGCATTCCATGGGACACATTGCAATCTCATGATTTGAGATGACTACAATATCCTTTCTGCAATCTCCAAAACTGCAGGAGGCAGAATAATCCAATAAAATAATTTTTGCTCCCTTCACTCTCATGATCATGGCACTCATAGTGGACAAGGTCGTGTTCTGTAAAGTATATGGTTCAGATATTAAAAAAATCTGAAATCCTTGTCACGATCACACACCTCGTAACAACTGTGATTATAAAAACGCTTAAGAACAAAGTTCTGCGAGTAAAACATAATCCGTATTACATGTTATGGTTGGACTCAATGACCCCAAGGGTCTTTTCCAACCTGAATGATTCTATGATTCTATGTCATACTTAAAAAATCATACGCAGAATGGTGGATTTGAAACTGTAAAACAGCAGCAAGTCACTCTAATCCTGAGCAGATGAAGAGCTGTCATTTCTCAAAGTGCAAAAGAAGAATACATTTTTACAGAATCTAATCCAATAAGAATGCCATGTGATAATGACCAAAGGTCAACTGTAAAATAGCTTGATGAATTATTTTTTACTTCACAAGTCTAAACCCTCCTCCCACTTCTCAATTGCCTCAAAATTAAACTGCAAGATTCAGGAACATCTAAATAGATTTCCTTGTTTTCCTAAGAAATAGAATCTTATAATAAACAAACATACAGGAGGGCAAAAGGACATTTTGAGTAAGATTTTAACCAAAACATGTTTTTCCTATAAAAATATTATTATGTCCTTGAAATGTATAAAACATAGCACAGGAAAACTGTGAAGAAGCCTGAAACCTCTGAAGATATTTATGCACTTTTATAAATACTACAAAAATATGTTTGTCTTATTTTTCACAGTTATTATGTCAATATTTAAGCTCTCTGGCTCACATGAATCTGCATAAAAGTACTTCACAATTTACACGCAACAGTTGCTTAGCATAAAAGCCATACATAGTAAGGGCAGAAAGTTCTTCCCACAATAAACAGCAAGTATGCACTGATTTATGGTAAAATTAAATTAAATCCTCTATATTTTCATATGCAGAGGATGGGAGAGTACTAAACAGAAGAACATGCTCACTTTTCTCACAATCATTCTCAGGAAATTAAGTAGTATTACTCTTACAGCTAAGGACAGGAGCATTTGACCTAGAGACAAGTGAATCTTGAGTTGTATGAGAAAAAGTTGCAGAGACTTCAAGGAAAAGGGTACCATGTCAAACTGTTCAAGGAGAGAAAGTTGGGATGGAGGCTCCTCATTTCTGTCATATGCAAAAAGAACTAGTTCCAGAATCAATGAGTACATAACTAGACAAAACATTTTGCCTATACAAAAGCCATCTTTGCAGGCTCTCAGTTTCTCCTTGTTGCCTAATTCAATTATATATGACAAAGAGAATGTCAACATTTAAATAAAAATTTTAAAATACCATCTAGTTTATGATTGGTAGGAGCAACACAGCAGAACAGATGCTACAGGCACATTTGTATGAAAAGGCATAACGTTATTTCCTCAAGTCCTGAATGATTATATTATCACTAGCAAAGAGTTTATTTCTGTTTCCAGCAATGTCAGTAAGAACCCTCTCTGTGTAAGTGTGCATATACACACTTCTGGCCAGACAGGTATATGTACATATATATCTTGTAATATATACAAGAAGATCCTATGTAATTCATGTTTGTTAAGCAGCTTTCCATTGCCTTCCAGTTCTATTTTCAACACTGTTCATGTTCAAACGTGTGGGTTTTTGGGGTTTTTTAATTTCTCTATTCTAAAGCCAGCTAGCACTTCAGAAATACAAATCAGTACATCTTAGTGAAATTAAAGTAATTATTATTGTACCTGTACCAATTACTTAACAAGTGTCTACATATATTCAAAATAACATTCACATGGAAAGCCAGATGTTACTATTTGTTACTTTAGCACTTGAAAAGAAAGCGAGAAAAATAAGTCTGAGTATCCAACTCTTTCTAGACCTTTATAAGGAGTATTGTTTCTGAAAGTAGGGCATTTTTAATAGTTACAGACAATTGATATAGAACACACAAATATTTCTCAAAATTAGTATACGTAATGACAATACTTGAAGGATACCAAGGCTACTTCTTCAGTTATGTAAGTATTAAATTGTCAGCTGCATAATGCTTTTTCCACAGCATAAACACACAATACTTTATAAGAAGACCACATTAAAATAATCTGTCTAAAATAAAAAAAGACCCTGTCCACCCACAAAGAAAAGAATCTTTGGCTGGTGAACAGTATATAAACATAGTTTCATAGAAATCTTCACCAAAAACTTGGAAAATGTCTAAAATAGGAACTCATTAACTAGCTTATCATTTGTGTCACATGACAACTTTATCACCTAAAAAGATTTTAAAAATGGACTTACGGATCCTCCAGCTGATGTACGAGTGATGTGCCTTTACTCATACATGAGAGGCTAGGAATTTTTTTGGTGCTTTTAAAGCAGAAAAGATCTATCTTTAATATCTTGTGCACTTGTGAGAGGTGTATAAAACTTTCAGAATGCATTGAATTACTGTATATGAAGGGATACAGGGTACCCTCAGCAAGTTTGCTGATGACACAAAGCTGGGAGGAGTGGCTGACACACCAGAGCTGTGCTGCCATCCAGCGAGACCTGGACAGGCTGGAAAGCTGGGCGGGGAGAAATTTAATGCAGTTCTACAAGGGCAAGTGTAGAGTCTTGCATCTGGGGAAGAACAACCCCATGTATCAGTACAGGTTGGGGGCTGATCTGTTGGAGAGCAGNTCTTTAATGAAATAAAACCACATATAAACCCATATATTATACACTAGTCAACCCTGTATAAGGAATGATGAAAGTCAACATGTGATGTTTCTATTTCATAAAATACAGAAAAAAAAAAAAAGCAGAAAACTGTTGCTTTGTTTCACTGTCTATGATGTAAAAGACATTTTCATACCAGCACAGTTACAGTCAAACACAGAGAGAGGAGCGTTTTATAAGCCAGTGCCTAAGATCAGGTATCTACTCCACATCTGTTTACTTGGCTCCTCCTGATACATAAATGGTGTGGAAGAGTTTTCTATTTTAATTTGCTTATTTACAAGGAAGATCCACTTAACACCTGAAAAACTAGAGAGATCATGAAAAGATTAGCACTTAGGAAGAAAAACCTGAATCACAGAGAGATTTTAGATAGTTTTACTTTATATTTAGCATCTATTTAGTTCACACCTGCAGAAAACAATTTGGAGGAAAGCACTAAGTTTCGAAAAAGGCACCATTCTGCTTCTTCATGTAAAAGTATGACACTAAAACTGGATCTCCATACTAAAAATTAATAGAATTTTGTAATAAAAGTAGCTTTACTGAATACAAGGCTACCTTACACTGTAGAAATCTGTTCAACATGAGTAAATTGTTAAAGGCTATCACTTTTATTGCTCTGCAATGGTACTTCAGGAAACCAGGAATTCAACAGTTTCTGCTACTGTTGTTTCTAAGATGAAAGGCAGGAAATAATATGAAAGACCAAACAACTCAAGCTCACAAGCTTTCATTAGACAGCAAAAAAAACCAAACCAAACCAAAACGGAAAAAATCCAACCTTTTTTTTATATATGAACCTTACAGAAAGATAGATGCCATTTTAAAAATTATTTCTACCTTACATTTAACAAACTATCTTAATTTTTTGCAATTTTTTTAATGCATGTGTAAAGTAAAATTTATCTTAGCAGATGAAATAAATCACAGAATGACCATTAACTGTACCAGACAGCTAAACCATAGTTTCATTTAGTACTAGGAATATTAGTTAATTACTTCCAGGCCGTAGAATGACTTATGAATATGATTAAAGCAAAGTTAGGCATTATTCTCATAGTGGAATAGAACAGTATTTTAAGCAAGATATTGAAGAACCAGGCCATAAGAGAGGGTTACAAGGCTTTAAAGTCAACACTGCTGGAGTTATGAAGTTCAATGTATTACAACATCCATCAAAACAGTAGGATTATTTGCAAATGGATAAATAAATTGAAATGAAAATGTTTTACATTATAGGTCAGTAGTTTTTCCTCTATAATTAGTGACTGAAAATTGTAAGCCTTAAATTGTCTGTTTAGATCAACATTCAAAATCTGGAACAGCTTTATGATGTTAGGCACTTCACTCAGATATACAGTACAACACAGATTTGGCCTGGAGGAATATATTTTCTGCTTTAGCTTATCAAATTGCCCTTATAAACCTGTATCCACAAAACGGTGCAACTGATTTAATTTAATAAATCTGTTTTGGAGCAATGTATCTTTTTGGAAGAAAAAACCCCAAACATATACAAATGCCTCCTCTCAAGATTTTTGTTTTGTTTTGTTTTGTTTTCTTCTGCCAAACTCCACATATTTAAAAGTAGGAAAAAATGCCCTTGGACAAAATAATGATTTTTTCTGATCATAACAACTACATGCATCTATCACTTCCAAAGCACAGCAAGGTTTATAGCTTTGAGTTCACTCATTAAAATGCCATATTCACAAACAAAACAATATTCCCATTTCACATAAATTCTATTTAAGAACCTGCCTTAGCCTTTACAAAAACTGTATTTTCATATCTAAAACACAATGCAGTCTCATTTTAAAACTATTCCCTGCCTAAAAATACATAATTTTCCATACTTTCTTTCACTGAGAACTAAAAACACTCATAATAGAAGCTTTTTAAATTGCCAGGAAAACATATATCCTTGAAACTAGCAATTACTGTATTAAGTAACAATGTCAAAATATGTGTGTACTTCAAGCATGGTTACTTCCAAAAAGTTACTAGCAGGTCCTCTCCCTTCTACTGAATTTCTACAGAGTAACTTGAAAGACTTGGGGAGTTGCAACATAAGGCAGTTAGACCAGTTTATAACATTGCTTTTGTGTCTTAGTGTATTTCAGACACATTCACTCATTATATACATATTTATGCTCCAGATACCTTGGGAGAAATACACTTTTTTCATAGTTAAACTACGTGAATACATCTTTCTTGTGTAAACCTCAAGACACTATTACAAATCCGGGTTAGTTTGGGATGACCACAGGCACAGCTGAAGTGCTGCACAGTCTAATTCACACAGCAAAAAGCAGTTGGTCATCCATGTCTTTCTTCCTACACGTGCACACAGGCATGTACATTTGCAAACTGTTATCAAGCGTGCTAACTTTTTCAGGAATTAATTTGTGGGGAGAGGAAGGTTGGCAATGGTTTATTGTGCAGCACCATGAAGACCTTACAATACAATCAGTAGCATCACTTAAGAGTAATCTGGAAGAAATTTTATTCTTTTAGGAGCAAAAACTAAATACAGAAGGAGTCATATTTTTGACTGCTGCTCATTAAACAAGTAATTGGCTAAATCCCCGACTATGCACTAGTGCACAAGGCATTTGTGTTAGCCTCTCTAAAATGTTTGGTTCAAGAGTTCATCTTAAGAGAAATAACAGGTCAAGTTCATTCTACCGCTTTGATATAATAGAAATTATTCTACTACATATAGCATTGAGAGAGTTAATTAACCAAATCTTCTTACCACCTGTCTTTAGCAAGGTCTTTAAGGTCTTTAGCAAAGAACAAATCCCAGGGAATTAAGTCTTGGACTCATAATACCTAGAAATAGAACAGCTTCCTTTCCTACTGCCCATGTTCAATGAATTTGTACTCACCCTCTGAGTGATGTTTTTTCCCTCTCTGACTCGTACTGCCAATCCAAGATCGGACAGTCTGCAATTACCATTATCATCCAAAAGAACATTTTCTGGTTTCATGTCCCGGTACACGATCTTGATGGAATGGAGATGCAGAATCCCACAGGTGATCTGAGCTGAGTAATAGATGACCCTGTTCATCTCCAAACCCCTTTCTCCCACATTGTAGATGTGATACCTCAGATCCCCTCCATTCATGAGGCTCATGACAAGACACAGATGGCTTTTGCTCTCATAGGCATAAGCTAGTGTGACTATGAAAGGGCTGTTGACCTTTTCCAAGATCTCTTTCTCCAGTAGTGCCATCTTCTCTCCACCTTTCTTTTTCAACCTTTTCTTATCCAGTTTCTTGCAGGCATACATCTTGCCAGTATTTTTCACCTGGATAGCACAAACCTAGAGAAGCAAGATGCACAAAGAAAGGCAGTGAAAGAATTTTACACATACAGACTGGAATATCAAGGACAGTAATAGGTAGGAACTGGGGAATCACAGATGCCTATTCATAGCTGCTGATGCTAACTTCTGTGGCAGAGTATATTAGCAGAGAAAATAAGGAAAAAACAAGCATACAATCTATTCTGTTCCAGAGCAGTATATGGTGGACCTTATGCAAAGTTCTTGAGGACACCATTGTTAGCAAATAAAATGAATAAGGACCCATTCTCTGACCATGAGAATAAGTGGCATATACAGCTTGCATCTGTATAGCTGAATTCTCTTCCATCTCAAAAAAAGGTAGTCTCATTCATACTGTGTTTTGGGAACAGATCCTGATCTATGCTATTCCCTAAACTGCACATAGGAACTAATCGGGAATATGTGAGCTAGTGCAGGCTAAAGTTCTGACAAAGAGCAGACTAATAATTAACTATATGGACAGTCATACAAGCTTTTGTAAAGAAGCCTGCTTTTTTTACTAGCACAGATACAGAATATAAACATTTTAGAGTAGGTCTTCACTAACTGGCATCTGGAGTCTATATCACAGTATAACAAACCAAGCCTAATTCTGGGAAACAGACAATCTGAAGAAGTAAGTTTTGCAAAGCCTTTAACAATTTCTTAATTCATTGCCAAGCTTCTATTTGCAAACCCACCTGCTGCTCTTGAAAGGGGAGGGAAGATCCACATTCTTAAAAGTACAGCTCTTACCTCACCAAAGCCACCTTTGCCCAGCACTCGGAACTCATAGAAGTATTTCTCGGTTACTGGCTGCTTCTCAAAAACTTTCCATTGGAGGAATTTGTCATAGAAAGGGCTGGTCTGAAAGTCCTGGAAGGGCTTGCCTTTAAGGAAGAGTTTGGTTTCCTCCTTGGCCAGCTGCGTAACATTCTCATAATCTTTCACAGTAGCTGCCTGGCACTTGCTGGCCAAGTCAGAGCTTATGAAAGCCAGATAATTTTTGGAACCTGCCTTAAGAAAATTTGTAATCATATTCTCCATGGTGCTGCTCTTGACATTGTCCTCTGCCAACTCCCAGTTTGACACCTCATCCAGGAAGTCTCTAGCTACTAAATATTCTGGCATTGTCTCTAAAAAGTCTCTAAAGAATTTCTTGCCAATGGGCTGCTGCTCACAGATGCTGTCATAATCAGCAGCAATGGACTGTCTAACCTCTCCGCATTGATCAATCTTGGGCAGCGAGAGGCTCTTACGTCTCTTTTGCATCTCCTTGGTGTCTCCATCTCCACTCTTCCTTGCCTGCAGATAAGCTGTGTTAGCAATCAGGTTGTCAAGCCCCCCCATGTCACACATCTTGGCAAGTTCTTGGGGTGGCAGAGCCTGGTTGAAATAAAATGAGTAACTGGCCCAAGTGCTGTGCTGTAGCTGCCCTGCACTTCTGCCTGTTAGTGTTGTGGGCTTCTGAAAAACACCAGACAGGCTAACTGCTTTTGCATTAAATACCACTCAAGGATTTTCACTAAGTACCTTTAGGTATATGCACCATTTGTGGAAAGTGATTGGTAAGAGGTTTCTCTGTAAGGAGCTTTGAGTTTGCTATGTATAGCTGAGGGATGACATTCTAGGCAAACCTCACTGGCAGCACCAAATGCATGCATTTCAGCTGGTATTATTCAGAATGGGCCCTGATAACCTCTAAAGGTACAAATATTTCCTCTGTATGCAGTGTCCCTGGCTGCTGAGAACATGCAGAGATTGCCAGTGCACTACAAATTACATAAGTTGGGATCTAGTTTAATAAAAAGTTTTTATCACAAATCTGCCATGTCTGAAACAGAAGTTGACATAGATGAACATGTGTCATTGAGCTTTAAACTATTACATAGTTCAGTGCTTTGAGCATACACACTTCCAAAACTCAAGTTATACTCAACGTCAACAACTCTGACACTTTATGCAAACCTTGATGCCTTATGTGGCTCTGTCTGAGAGCATTACATGCAGAGGCTAAAACCTGCTGCTGGTCTAAAAATAATGATCTCTATTTATGAAACAACATATAGTTCTGATTTCATGTTCTACTTGCAGAAAAAGGAAAAGCACTTCAAATGACCAGCCAAATCTTGCCAAGACATTTACATACGTTATTGTGGCCTCAGTTTATTTTCCCTGCTGAGTTTCATGACAGCAAGTTGCAGCATGAGTAGATGGCAACAGCGTATGGCTGAGGCGGCATCCACAAAGGGACAAAGCTTATTATCATCAAGTGAAGGCAGATCCTACCTGACTTCACTCACTGGCTGCCTACCAGGAAGTCTATGTCCCATTTTTTTTCTGAAAATATTAGAAATAATGTGTGGCATTTAGTAGACTACGCCACCTTCTGCTGTGGGATCATGTGATTTAGCTGCTAAAACTCTCTTTAAATAAAGGGAAGGTATTATGGGAACAGAAAAAGCAGTTCCATAATTCTTCCAGTAGCAATGGAGTCAAGCTGTACTCCTGAGGTCAAGGTCAAGTTTCCTTTTCTCTTTTTTCACTCTTAGAGGAAGCTGAAGAGCTGAATCACAAACACTAAACGTTAGGTGTTAACAACAGGCACCTCTTGGACTCCCTACAGTAAGCAGTAAGCCCTTCTTGGCTGCTTTTTGTCACTCTACTACTATGTAGTATTTTGTGTTACATGCTCAATCCTATCTGCATTGAATCTATTAGACGCGTAACTTGTGCTTATACTCCACAAAATTACATTAGAGGAGTGAATGTTTTTCTAGCTATGATTAAGAGGGCCATCCATCACAACCTACTACGTGTGCACGAGAACATGGTGTACTCTAAAGCAGAGTATTTGAAAGTCTTGCTTGTACAGCAATTGTTAATTCTGCCAGGTGAATGCATGCATGGGGCAGGAGAAGGTTACATAAAGGGCTAAATAATGCAGCTGGCAGAGTAAGCAAAACCGAAGAGTCAAAGGAAGAAATGCAGAATTCTGCTGGTGGCTTTACTGAAAATGGTGTCCACAGTAACATATTCATATAATATCCTGGGTACAGAGAGGCAAGAAAGGAGTAATAAAAGCTTTAAATTCAGGTCCTATAATTCAGCAGTGTCTTTTTTTACATTTAACAAGAATGCGCCACCACGGCTCAAACAGTAGCAGTACGAATGGCTGGTAGTTGGGGACCCAAGCGTGAACTCAAGCTTACACCAGCTATTGATATAGTCATGTCTGAGCAAATCAAGAAAATACTTAATGTTTATAGTATCTGGATAAGAAAGACACATTCACAGCTCCAAAAATCATTTTGCTCTGTTAATTTGAATCTTTCCCAATTTCTACACAAAATAAACTTCCTCTAAAAGAACATTAACTTCATAAAAAGTTAAGTGAAACAGTATGATCGTTGGACGCATATTCATCACCCCAGTCACTTTTGAGGGAAGACTCTAGCTAGATAATAGTGGAGAAAAGTAGAGCAGCATTAATCTATTAATCGATAATGTCTATTTAAATGAGTATTAGCTACTCATAAAAGAGTATGTTGGGGTGTGAAGAAAAACAGATTTATTTTGCATGTATAAGAAATGAATAAACGGGTACTTACTAAGAACTATACTAATGGATTATCAAGGTATGATTGGAACAGAAGAAAATTTCTCTAGTACAAAGCTCACAGAAAGACTGGGACTTAAGCTAATCCTCCCTAAATCACAGAAAAAAATATGCAGGACTTAAAATTCATTACCTGACATTCTAGGTGAACCTCTGATTACTGATCAACAAAATACTTATAATACACAAATAGATACACACAAATATCTGCTGCTTTGACTTCAACATTAACTTTCATAATACCTCATCTGTGTTAACACCTGTTTGAGCTGACACTTTGGAAAACTCTTCTACAATTGTAATTCTCAGCTACTCTTGTCATGATCATGACAAACTGAAAGCAGGTTGAAAATTACTTTGGTGCTTTCCATATTCACCTATAAATTGAAGTAAAATGAAGAATGAAGTCATCTGATGGGACTAGAAGGAATTAATAGAGGTTAGAGGATGGAGCCTGGGAACAAATTCTGGCAGAGAAAACAGGTGGTAGATAAGATAAAGTTTAACTTTGCCAGCTAAAAATTATTCCCACATCCAACCAGATTTTCTTTTGCAATCACTTTAGGAAGAATCCTTTTTACACAAACAGAAATACTCCGCAACAAGGTAAATGCTATAGGCACTTCACTACTACTGTTAATCTATTTTATATTTGTTTTCAGTTTTAAGACACACACCATCTGGGATAATAACAACTGATATGATACACTGTAACAGTGACACAGAGGATTTTTTTATCACAGTGTATACTGAGACAAAAGCGATATTTTAAAAATTCAACACATTTTAAAAACAAGATTAGAAGTATTAAAAAACAATTCCGCATGTATGCCTGATGACACATAGCCATTGGAATTACTTTAATATAGTGAAGATAAACCTCTTTAAAAGTACTTAAACAAAACTAGACAGAAATACATCTGCTGAGAAATGCATTAGTCTTAACCACTTAAGATGATAATTATGAAGTAAACAATGATATGCATGTAATATTGCTTCAATTTCACCCAGATTTATTAACCATTTTATTAAGCCTGAATTTGTTACAGACTTCAGCAGTAACTCAATCTCTCTATTACATATATTAAAAAAAACTCCACAGCATATGTTCAGATTAATAGCAATTACTTTGGATATTTAGGGAAAAGACAAAGTCAGTGGAAAGCACTTAAATATTTGTAAGACAAAAAAAAAAAATCATGATTCATAAAAAAGACAATATAGAGGATTTCCACAAAAATGAAACAATGCTTTCTCCCACTTCCAAAACATTGTAACCAACAAACTGAAGATAATGGAATTTCTAGTAACCGAATTTTAAGGAAACCACAATTTAACATTTTTCCATAGATTTAATTAGTACCTGCTTTTCTTGGGATATTTGAATTATTACTTCTGTTTGCTTTCTATACTAGTCAGCTAACCAGCAAGATTGTTTATGCCCCTAGATAACTGATATCAAATACATGCCTTGGTACCAAAAGTCTCTGAATTAAAAATGTATGTCTCCATCATCTTTAATAGAAATATAAATGAAAGAAAATCTTAATGTTCTTAAATTTTAATACTATAGTTGTAGAAATCATGTATAGAATATAATACAGCAACAGATTTCGAGATAGAACAACCCAAAATCTTAAGTCATAAAGAAAATCTAAATTAGAAATATTTAGTATAGTGTGATGGAGAAAGCACATAGGAAATGCTTTACACACCATTCATTTTAGATTAAAAAACAGAGTACTTTCTAATAACCTCACCAACTGTGTTTCTGTATACTATACTACTCAGAAAACAATTTCTTTATCCTGACAGTAAACTATGCAGCATATCAGACTTACAGGTAAGACTGCGCTTTCAAATTAGTTCATTCACCTATGCAACAATATTAAATAAACTGTATTTAGGGTATAATCTGCACCACCATATTTTTGTGCTCTGATACAGTTAACGCTCAAATCATAACAGATACCTTTGCTAATGTAGCATCTCTCTTTTTTCAATTGTGGAAATATATGCAGTAAGACTGACCACTGACGATGCATACAGCAAAGAGCATACAGCAAACTCACATGGATCTTGTGGCAGATAAACTAAATAAATCATGCCATGATTGACATGTTCCATTTTTTTGTATGAATATATGGCAAAAGGCATACACTATATCAACAAGTTCAGAAAAAAAACTTCCAGTGTTTTTATTTGCCTATTCTCTGGACTACCCAGTCCTGCTGGCAGAGGGGACAGCGATTATTCTGTTTCACCCACAAGGACATGCAGCAATTGTGGAAGGAATGATTGCATTCTCCCCAAACCACTGAAAGAGAAGAAAGAACATGTTGCAGTCACACAGAGCTGTCCAACCTACACCTACAGCTAGGTTCAAATTATCACACTTAGGTGTTTATAACCCTAGCTTTAGAGACAAAACAGGTCATCACTGATTTATCCACTGAGACAAAACAGGTCATCATTGATTTATTCACTGAGATTGAATTATTATAGTATTTCTAATGACAGTCAGTTCTCTGTCATCAATCCTTTTACTTAATTACAATTACAAAAAAAAGAAATGCATATGTTCTCATTTTTTTTGTCTAAAAGTGATACAGTTCTGTGAATGTAAAAGCACATTTATCAGCTCTGTCCAGAAAATAAGTGCAACTATCTAAGTTCTTCACTTTATCTTCTCCAGTATCAAAAAATAGCCAATGCACTACTTTATATCACACAAGAGTGTATCACCAAATTCTCACCTGAAATGCAGCATTTAAACTTAAATACATGATATCAAGGAGGCATGTGTGCTGCCATCAAGCAAGCCAAGCAGTTAAAGCCACAGTGGTATGGAGGATCATGGCTGAAATACCAATATAGGGAGGCCTGGCGGGTTTATTATATCACACTCCCACAAACCCCCCAAGTCAAGTGCCATGTGCTTACAATTACAATGGTGGGAGCAACCACCAGATGGCTGGAAACACATCCAGTGCCCCATGCCACTGCCCAGAACACCACCCGGGGCCTTGAAAAGCAGATCTTGTGGTGATACGGTACTTCAGAAAGAATTGACTCAGACAGTGGGACTCATTTAAAAAATAATCCAATAGATAATTCAGCCGAATAACATGGTATTGAATGGATTTATCATATCCCTTATTGTGCATCAGCCTCTGGAAAAACTGAATGATACAATGGACTGCTAAAAACCACGGTGAAATCAATTGGTGATGGATTTAGCACAAGCCACCTGTCTAGTTAATTGATGGACGATCCATCAATTGAACTGGTCCTGCTCAATCAGACCCTTTATATACAGTAGAAGGGGATAAAGTCCCTGTGGGGTATGAAAGGAATTTGCTGGTTGGTATTTCCTGCTTCGGGCAAAGGCAAACCCATTTATGGGATTGCTTTTGCTGAAGAACCTGGAAGTACCTGGTGGGTGATGATGGAAGATGAGAACTTCAATGTGTACCTCAAGGTAATATAACTCTGAGTGAGTTAAAGCTATATACATAATTATATTTATACATATATTTAAAGCTATATAATGCAAGCTGCATAACACTAATTGTCTTTCAGGCTAATGTAGTGGTGATGACAAAACAGTATATAGCCTCGAAATGGGGTCTTAGACCAGAAATTCTTCATGGGCTACAATTGTTTCAACAGAACAAAAAGGATTCTCTCTTGTCCATCTACTCCCGAATAGTATTAGTTACTTTGCTTTTTTTCCTCTTATTAGTTCACATTTTCCTTACTGGAATACAAGGGTACTAATCAAAGAACTGTTGTAAATTATTGGGATTTTTCCTTTATCTTAAATAGGACCCTCAGCAAGCCAATTAAGATATGTGGAACAAGAAAATCCTGTTCTCATTAAAACAATCATCAAAACCAACAGTGGATTAAAGTTTGAGACGATATACTTTAAAACAGAAAGAACAAGGGCATGGAAAGGTTTACCACTCGTTTCAAAGCCGACTTAAAGGTTTAAAGCAAATTATTTGAGATAATTCTCACTATTTCCAATTTAAACACATCAGAATTAAGTTAAGATTTGCTTTTGCATACACTGGTATGCAACTGAAAGTATCTTTATGTTTAAACAGCATTACAGCAAACTCAAGTTATTCCACTTTTTCAAACAAAAAGTGAACAAAAAAGCAATTGCCTCCACTCTGTCTGAATTAAGACTGGGAAAAATACCACTTTCTAACCCAGACACTTATTTCAGAACAGAGGATTTTCATCAGTATTGCCATTTTGTCTTGTGGAATGCATCTCAGAAGGAAAAAAAAAGTAGCCTATTCCTACCCACTTCAAAAGTGTACATTATCATCTTTTCAATTATGCTCAGGGTAAGAGAAACTTAAACCTCTTTGCTGCCTATGTGTTGACTGCAAATTTGAAGCTGTTTTGTTATACAGAACATCTGAAGTGAAAACTAATTTTATCAGTGCTCAAAAATAAAAGTATAAAGTATTGCTATTGTAAAAAGATGACACAATGTAGAACAAAATATCCATTTACTTCTAAGCATTAATAAAATCTGTATTCCCTTCAAACTTTAAAATGCACCCTACTGAGAGAAGCTTCAATTGAAAAACAAGCGAATGAAATCACTACATACCAACACAATCTTCTTGTTTGTTTTCAGCTTGACATCTAAGACAGGCATCTAAAAGTAAACAAGAACAAAATTCAATTTGATTCTCAGGATTCCATCTTAAGAATAGATTTGTCAGAGGAAGATATAAACTCTAAAACCAATTTACAACGGTAAAAAACTCAAGTTTTGATGTCTAGTTCAGCCCTTTAACATTAAATAATACCCCCCCTAAATTTTAAAGCAGTGCACATGACAATGAAATATATATCTGAAAGATATCAGAAGACTATAAACTGTCCAATAGGTTTTGTTTATTTTCCATTGCTTTGGTGTTTTCTTAACTTCTGCTGAAAAAAAGCCTTCTCCATTTTGTAGATACAACCAGCAGATTTGTGCCAAGGCACTCAGGCATATTAAGACCAGAGCAATCACAAAGCCAAACTCTAATTACAGGACTTTGTTTTTCAGATGCCAGTATCTCCTTTTAATGAAATCATTCACAATTTTGACTTTTTTTTAGACTGTACATCTGTTACCACAACCCTTATTTCCTACTATTTTTATATAGTAGTTTTCCTTAATTAAGTACCTGCAAGTAGTTTTCACAACAGTCACATACACATGCAAATATTTCGATCAATTTGACAATATGAATGAATAGACAAACATGGAACAATATCAATTTAAAAATGTATCAGTCTCCAGGCTTAGTACTGTGCCACATACACACAGTGGAAAAATGCCTTTGTTTCTCCTTTGTCCTGATGTGGGCTGCCACAGACATACGTGCATAAACCATGCATAATAGAAAGTGTTCAACTACTATGGGAGCAAACAAATTTTCATCTTCTCCAAATAAAAGGTAATAGTTTAAACAAAATTGTCCCACAGGTTGGACCTGGCCTACACGTCACTAGTTAGATCATATTTTCCAAGAAGATAGAAACATAACATGTTACCAGAATTCAGATTTGGGTATTACAGGTTTCTCTGCCACTGTACTGGCAGTACTTTAGTATTCATCTGCCCAGACATTCCTCATTTTCTCAGCTAGTAAAGAACAATGAGGACAGAAACTCTGAAACAGTTGCCCTTTCCTCACCAAGATAAAAGCAAGACAGTGAATAAAGTTTCCTGTTGTCTGTTCCTATAATTTATATTTCCACAGCACTTAAGGGCCAAGCTGCAGGGAAGATTCAGACAAACTGAAGCAAATTGATCTGGGGTCACCTCAACATGCGGAGCACTAAGCTGTCACAGACCAAGAATCACTATAAAAGTAGCTTTCCTATCCTAGCCCTAGATTTGCAGTTACAGAGAAGCAGCACAGACAGCTGAGGACAGAAATCACTGCAACCATGCCAAGGTAAGCTGTTCCCACTCCTGCATCATAACCCTCAGGGTGCCAGACTGAAGGGTAAAGCAAATCTAAGCAGTACTGATGCAATCCCACCCTTCCCAGCCAACAGCTGCATTTTTGCTCTTTCCCTTGTGCTTCTGTGATCCTTGAAGGCCACACTGGTTCAAGGAGTTAAATCGGCAGAAAATTAAGCTAGCTAACACTTCCCTCCCTTGCAAAAATCAAATAAACTAACTTTCAACAAGTGCCAGCTGTGTGCGTCCAACCTAACGTTACAGAAGACACAGTGGCTCTACAGGAGCCAGATCAGGTCTGGCAGGGTCAATGTGAAATAGCTAAACTGAAGTCAATGATGTTCTAAGAATGTGGTTTGTTCTCAAAAAATGGTTATAAGATTTTTTGGCTAGTTTGAGATTAAAAGTACTTTCTTCATCTAGTTATGAAAAATTGCGAATGAAAATCTTTTATGATAGCTCTGAGTAAGATTTTGTTTATTTAGAACTTTTTATAGCGCCCTGTAACAGACTTGCTGGAACAGGGAAATACATTCTTAAAGTTATGGCTTATGTGGCAGATGAAGCCAACTTCATTATTTCCAGGGTGTTCTCTGTTCAGCGTATAAAAGCAAACAACCTTCAAAACATGCTTATGCAAGAAGTGAAACTCCCACCATTTCAGTCTGGACTGCATCCTTTTTCTGCTAGTACACCTTCTTGCCTTTTCTATTCCACAGAAGTTCTCAGTAAAAACATGTATGAAAAATGACAGCACTGCATATTTTGTTCATTTCTGTTCAGTCAAAAGATGACTGAATTTGCAGTATCTTGGCTCCTGGACCAGCTAGGTGCTCTGGAGGAAATCTTGGGTCATTTGTTGTACCAGATTGTATCAAGCCCAACTGTGAGGACAGTTTTGCCTAGGATGACTCAGCACAATAAAAATTGGATATAGATATACAGTAGAGAACACATTTAAAGAATTTTCAAAGATCTAAGATAAAAAACATATTTGTAAAAGATGTCAGAAAACAGTAATGCCAGTCAATGATGAGACTACTTTCAAAAGATTCTCCAGATTTCAAAACCAGGTAACCTAACCCCTCACTTTTCAACATAATTTTTAGTACATTTATGTGTGTTAAAATGCACTAGTAATTAGGAGGCTTGGGTAGAAGTGTTATAGACTCTAGATTAACGGAGTCAGAAAATGAACTTATATCTCCCATCTACAACTGCTTCTTCAAAAAAAACCAATCCCCAAAGAGCAGCACCACACATCTAGCACTTTGGTCATCTCGGCTGTAATTCAGTGCTTGTGGAGTTTGCCAGTAGACAGACAGACTCCACGAAGAAGGCATTTTTGCCAAGGACGGGGATGGTAGGACAGCAGCCCGCCTCCGCGCCCTGGCACAAGCTCTGCCCGCTTGAGGAGCGCCGCTCCCCATGCTGACAGGCACAGGGCAAGCGCTCCGGCCTCCCCCGGCAGGACGGCGGCGCAGAGAGGGCTGCCCAAGGCCGGCCAGGAGTACGGGCGCTCGTCGGGGCGGGGATAGACTCTCCCCCGGCAGGTGTGTGCAGTCTGAGGTGACCGCACGGGCCTGCACTCGCATATGGCATCCTCCAGCGCTCTAGTCCAGCCCCCTTGGGGCGACTGGCACAGAGATACCGGGCAGAGACCTTCCTCTTCATGAGAAGGCGCGGAGGAGACAGCCCCCACTTCTGCCGGAAACGCTGCCTTCTCCTCCGTCCGCCGTGCGAGTGGATAGCGCGGCCGCCGGGAACCCCTGTGGCACACGGGCTGTGCGCTGCTGTAGTACCGGCGCCCCCTGCCCCGCGGCGGGGGCGGCGGCCATGGCGGCCGTGGCCTGCCCCTGCCGGCGCTTACCCATGACCTGCACCCGGCAAATGGCGCAGGTGTCGCACTCCACATCCCAGCTCCACATGGCCACCGCGTTCCACTTCTTCAACGAGAACATCTTATCGGGGGCGCCCGCCTTGGAGCCCGCAGAGCCGGGGTGCGAGTGGAGGGCGCCGGTCTCTTCCCCGTCCTCCACATCAGCCATGGCGGAGGGGCGGGGAGGCGGCGCCAGCAGCGCCTGGCGGGCGGCACAGCGGGGCTGCAGCGCCACCCCGCGCTGGCAGCAGGCGCAGCAGTCGCGAGCGGGCCCGCGGGCGCTGACCTTCGCCACGGCGCGCGGCCGTCGGTAACGCTCACGCTCCGCCAGGGCGCCTGGCCCGCGGGCGCGCCACAACCGGCAGCAGCGGGCACGGCCACAGAGAAGGGGCCCCAGGGGCCTGCTGGAGCCGGCCAGCGGCGATCGGCAACAAGGAAGCTGAAAAAAATTTAATTAAAGCTGGCAGTCAGCCCCCAGTGAGGCATTGTCATTAGTTTGCTGGGGGGTGACATCCACACTCCCACGGGACAAGTGTGGGAAGGTGGCACTGAAGACAAGGGTGGAAGCTGTCCAGTCACAGCTTTCTGGGGTACTGGGTTTTGTGCCTCATGGTTTCAGCAGAGTGATACAGTTCGAAATTCATTAAGAAGATATGTGTCTGCCAACACAGGGCTGCTAGTTTATCAGCTTGAGTTTGTGAAGGAACAACAACAACAAAAAATAATCAGAAAATCGACTTGTGAAGCACTAGGGAACTAAAAGGGTATTTTTAAACTGGCTGACTATATTAAAAATAAAATATTTACCTATACAACTACATACATCTTAAAAAGTGGAGTTTCAAAGTCTTGATAAGAACAAAGGTAAACAATATACATCATTGTTTTAAAAGATAATAGAAACTTGCATTTCTTTTCTAATCTTTACTGACATAAAAGTATAAAAAATTGACTTTAATATAGTGCCCTGTCTCTTTAAGCATACTTTGGGGTATGCTTGTTAAATAATGTTGACATTCATATATAAATTAAACTCTAAAGATACAAAGCTCTATGTAAAGTTAGGACACAAACAAATGGAAGTTGTAAAAAAGTTAGAAACAGTCCATCTTTCTTCTCCTTTTCTAATGATTTACCAGTATTTCATCTGCACAGTTCTATCACATTGTCAAACAGATCTACATTCAGAGTACCTGAATGTGCTTAACAGATCATTTTCTTGGCAGCTTTAGATACGTATGCAGCACTTATTTTTGCATGTAAGTTTAAGACATTCATATGGAGGTATACCCTAAAACATTAACATCATACACCTTAAACAGGAAGGATCAACAAGACATTACAGATGCGTGTGGACCACACTGGTTCACCTTAGTTTATCCACAAAGCAAAAAGCTAGAGGCAAAAGTCTTCTCCAGCCCTGGATCTGACTCTTGTGCGTGCATGCACACAGAAGTGCACATACGTACACCTTACCTTTGAATTTTATTAGTTCACTGCAATTTCTAAAGTCTCTGACCACACTGAAGGAATCTCAGTATGTCCACATTGGTTTTGGTAGTTGGGCTGAACTTTGAGCATCAGTTTGCAAAGCAAAATGACTCCAATCACTCTTATATTGCTGGTTGAGGCAAAGTCTTAAATGTGAGTCAGATCCCACTTGTAACTTAGAAAAATCAGCTGATTCTCTAGTCATTAACCCACTGTTAGAAGTCATACCAACCAGAGTACTTATCTTCACTGTTCTGTACTAATACCTGTCCAGTTCTGCATCTACATCAGATTGTGGTGCTAAGCTTTAAAAACTAACTTGAGAAATTGTTTCTCTCTCTACCAATTAAAAAAAAAGAAATTCTATGCTCAGCAGAAATGCTGTCAATTTGAGGTTTCAAAATACTAATTTGTTGTTGCCAACTTTCTCTCAATAACAATTGCTGCTAATTGTCACAGCTGGGTTACATATTATAAATGCATAGGAATAATGTGTAAGAAAATACAAATAAGAGTGTAGAGTCAAAAAGAGATAAAGGAAGAACAGAGACAGAAATTGCATTTCTTAATTCCATCCAGAAATGTCATTTTCCTTGTAACAGAAATAACTATAATTTATCTCTGTGTAATTCAGCTCCTAGATGTTAACAATAAAGCAAATACAAATTTTATTAAATACAAAATTATGGTGAATTCTAAAATTCATTTGCAAAAAAGGAATTTTGGATAACTTGAATGTTGTGATCCCTAATCAAGCCCAGATTTTCTTTACATTGAGGAACTAGAGAATCTTTATCTATAGAAATCTTAATACTTTAGCCTTAGTACTGAAGGTTTCTACCTTCAGTTACACTGAATATAATGTATGTTAAAACACATACTGGTTTGATTCTCTAAAACTTATTTTCTGCTTGCCTGGTAAAGCAGCTCCAAGTCATTCTGTAGACCATGGATTAATCTCAGAATGAATTATTGCTAATGTAGAAAGGACTACATGGTGCATCCATCCAGATTTGCAAGTGCAAGGAGTAATACAAAGTGCTGATAGAAATACAAAGTGCTGATAGAAATAAAAACTTTTCATGTGTAATCACACATTTTTAAAGCCAAGGAAGACTTTGTGCTTTTTTTAGTGCATTTATGTATTTTTAAAATATTTTATGTTTAAACTAAACATCTAGTAGATGCCAAATTGACATTCCTCGTGAAGGATGTTCTTTACACACAAGAGGATATTATGAGCAGCTGTAGTGCAAGTTTCTTCAGATGTGAATCACAGTTTCACCTGAATGGACTAAATTGTCTTCACTAAGGGGAGGAAGATCATAGAATAGTTTGGGTTGAAAGAAACCTCAAAGATCATCTAGTTCCAACCCCCCCTGCCATGGCAGGGACACCTCCCACTACACCAGATTGCTAAAGGCCCCATTCAACCTGGCCTTGAACCCCGCCAGGGATGGAGCATCCACAACCCTCTGGGTGTCCTGTTCCAATGTCTCACCACCCTCAGAGTGAAGAATTCCCTCCTAATTTCCAATCTAAAACTACCCTCTTCAAGTTTGAACCCATTATGCCCAATCCAATCACTACAGTCCTTTGTAAAAAGTCCCTCCTCAACCTTTTTGTAGGCCCCCTTCAGATACTGGTAGGCCACAATAAGGTCTCCCTGGAGCCTTCTAGAATCCTCCTTCAACATCTCCAAATTCTTCTAGAATTCTGACTCTGCATGTTTCCTAAGGCTGCTAACAGATTAAGCCATACACTGAGTAGTTGGTTTGCATGATGTGCACCTTGGCCACAGACATCTGTCGATTGGTAACTGTGGTATTGGGATGATGAGGTGGGGTCCTCTGTGCTCAAAGAGGCCTCACTATCTCCAGTGCAACCCAGGGGAGTGGAGACTTGCCTGGCTATCACAGGATGCAGAGAAGGAGGGGGCCCTGTGGAGGTAGGACAGCTTTGCTTCTGGTCAGTGAGGACAAGAAGATAACAGGAATCTGCAGAGTTGTTTCTGAGAAAGGGCTATCAAATTGGATAGAGACTGTATTTGCCTAATTACCTGGGAAATGCATATTCAAGCTGGCACACCTGCATATGCTAATGGAGATTACAGAGATCATGCTAAACATATATGACTCAATCATCTCTCCACCCAAATCATACTACACGTCACCTGAGGGGGGGAACCTTGTAATTTTGGGCATAAAAGACGGAGAAAATAATTGTTAAATGGGGAGAGAAGAACCTCAACATCTGATGGACCAGTCCACGGGCTGTGCTCTCTTCCTCCACCCCAGGCAGGGATGCCTCTCTGGGTAAGCATGGAACTTTTCACCCTCTGGTGGATGTTAACCCTGGGTTGTTGTATTATTGCTATTTTTGCTAGCAATATTAACCTTAATTAGTAGCACTATTGTAGTTACTGAATTTATCAATGGCAATCTTGAATCTGTTCTGTTGCTTTCAGTAAAATAACTAGTTCCAAATTATTTGTGAATCCGACTCAGTGAAAGTCCTTTGCTGGGACTCTGATAAACAGATCAGTGAAAGTCCTGGGACTCTGGCAGACAAATATCAAAACTGCATTCCTTTTAATGCGACAGCAGAAAAGTAAAAATTAAAATATTTCAATCACTTCAATTATATTGATATTAACAATATTCTGTTTCTACATTAATGAACTACATTCATTTCTACATTAATTCAGAAGGACCTATAATTTCATTGAAAACACTATTACACAACATGTGAATAAGAGGTTTTGCTCTTACTTCAGCTGACCACACTGTCCAGTTCCCATACTTGCAGAAGTCATTCATGGAAGGAACAACTGCTATATTATATGGATGTCACGGAGTCTCTGGTTTGCCTAGAGTTGAGATCTATGAACTCAGAGGACCCGCCACACGTAGCTGGTGTGATGCTTAATCTACTACTATCATTATACTAGTAGAGCAGCATGTGACAATAAGGTGGACTATAGCATATATACTAAAAAAATCTGTCATTAGTCTATCTCCAAATCAGAAAGAAATGTTATAATTAATGTACGATGAAAATACTTAGATGCAAAATCACTTATATTTTTCCCCACTGTAGATACATTTTACCAATAGGCCTCTCTCAGCAGGTTCTCAACAGCTATCAGTGAGATGAGATCAATGATACAAAGCTGAAGTAACTGGTTTTGTCATAAATTTGTCATTAACTTTAATAATTCAATTCTTTGTAACTCATATTTTTTTTCTCTTGTTTTTTAAACTATCATGGCACTTCTGAATCTGAATTACTAGGACTAGGCATAATCCAGAAAAATTTAAAATTAAACCTGTTTTTTGTAAAACTTGAAAAGGTATACATAATTTTCCTTTGATAATACAGAATATTTTTATACCTTTTGCATGGATGTTTAAATTTTGAATATATCTGTTCTTAAAGTAAAACCACCTCAAATCTGAAATTTCGACACATTAATTTTTGCTACATAAAATGTCAACTGCTTCTAAATAGAGATTAAAAAAAAGCCTGTTGTACTCACTTTAAAAAAAAAACAAACAAGCAAAAACCCCAAACAACTCACCTCATCATCTGTAATTTTTCTTAGCAAGGATTAGATGGAAACCAGATGCAATTCTCCATTTTTAAGAGCTCATAAAAGCAAACATCACACATTTGCTGGACACTTTGCAAATGCAAATACAAAACACATTGATGTCAATAATTTGGCAATGCTAGTTTTAACCTGTAACCATTCCCTGAACTTAATGGTTTCATCATGCTCTAAAGTCGCTTTTCCTGCACAGCTGAGAGGGGAGAAGCAAAACAAGCGGTTCAAGTATATAGTAACTGCTCTGGATGCTTATAGATAGAAAGAAGTCAGTAAAATATCAGACATGGTCACTAAAACAGTTACAATCCCTTCCTTTAGTCTCTTCTCACTTTCTCATGTAAGAAGCCACCAGGCATAATCAGTTCATTACCCAAGAACATCAGTTCAAATGAGATGCAGCTCTGAATTTATTCCAAAAGAGTAGGATATCCTTTGATAGAAGAAAGGCTGCAAATGTGAAACACTGTTTTCAATATTAGGATGAATGAGATGTTTTGAAAAGTAACTCTTTAAAAACAGAAAGGTGGTAACTTTTGATTTGCATGCTTTGTCTTATCTACTCTTAAAAATAAAAACTTGCAGTTCTACTGTGCGGTGTCAGAAGTTAGATTAGCAGTGAAAGCTGTAGAGCAAATATGAGAAAGGTACCTTTAAGTCTGTCCATATTGCTTCATAGAAGTCAAATAATAGTTACACAACTAATAATTATTTTCTTGGCTGTTTTATCACCTAGAGAACTATATAAACATTTTCAAGCTGTTTTGAAGAAATACTGTCCTGGCACTCTGGAATTCATGTGTTCCATACAGACACACATGACATTAAGGAAGTCGAGCATGGGAGAGCGGCAAAAAATGATAGCTCTTACAGTGAGTTTTCCCTATGTACTTCGTAACCATTTTTAACTGGAAATAAAAACTCATTATTTTAGATTGGGCAGGGAAAGACTGCATTTGCTTATCTCATTCAGACTACTAAAAATATTCCAAAATGAGTATCTAAATATAGGAACTTGAACTAAGTTCTTTTCAGGCCATCAAGTGATTGTTCAGCTAAAATTATGGCTGCTCAGCTAATTGTGTGCTGTTTGGCAACTGTATATGGAGACATACATAATAGTAGGTATGCATATTTGGAATATTGTTTTATATTATACAATTTATAATCAATTAAATTTTATGCAACAATTTCACAGTAAGGATGCACTGTAATTCATCATGGATTGATGCTGGATTCTGATTGCCTCCACATCAAATAATATTCAGCCAAAGCTCCAAGTGTTTAACGTAATTGCTATAGTAGTTTTCTTTTCATATTCCTAATCCCACTTCAAATGAATATGCTCCTTTACCTTGTATAAACACTTTCAATTCTCTATGCACCTTTTTAAACTCTGAATATTGCAGAGACAGTGGTTTGGAAGCATGCACAATG
>VYZX01023563.1:0-157771 GCA_013401335.1 Brachypteracias leptosomus
CAAGCAGTTAAAGCCCCAGCAGTATGGAGGGCAATGGTTGAAATGTAAATATGAAGAAGCCTGGCAGGTTGACTACATCACACCGCCACAGACCTGCCAAGGCAAGTGTCACATGCTCACAATGGTGGAAGCGACCACTGGGTGGCTGGAAATGTACCCATGCCACATGCCACTGCCTGGAACACTATCCTGGGCCTGGAAAAGCAAGTCCTGTNGGTGATGCGGGGGGACAGAGAGGTCCAATGTGTACCGCAAGGGGACTTAATCTTGGGGGGGAACAGCCAGTGAATTATGTTGTACCTTGTTAATTCTTAAATGGCTGCTGAGCATGACAAAGATGGTATAGAATAAGGGGTGGATAATGTCCTAGTTTGGCCAGGACAGGGTTAATTTTCACCAGAGCAGTCCCGGCTTTGTCTCACCCGGGTTGCCTCGCGCTGTATCTGTAGCTGTGTCCCTGCGGTCTGTACACTTGTTTTGTACATTGTTACCCCTGTTGCTGTTGTGACTGTTGCTTTTGCATCGCTGTATTAAATTCTCCTTATCTCAACCCGCAGGGTTTGTATTTTGCTACCTCTCCCGTTCCCGTCCGGGGGGTGGGGAGGCAGCGGCCACGTGGTGCCCGGTCCCGGCAGGGTTTAAACCACCACAGCTGCCCGGAGAGGTCGTGAAGTCTCCTTCTGTGGAGACTTTCAAAACCTGCCTGGATGTGTTTCTGTGCAACTTGATCTAGGAGAACCTGCTTTGTCAGGGAGATTGGACTAGATGATCTCAAGAGGTCCCTTCCAACCCCTACCGTTCTGTGATTCTGTGACATCAGTAAATGCTTTGCTTCTGAATACCTGCCTCTAGCTTTGCAACCATGAGAACCTCTTGCCCTGAAACAGCACATTTGATTCCTTATGCTGGTGTATTATACTTTATGACATGAATTTCGAAAGCACCCCAAGGTTATCAGATATAAAAGCAGCTAATATGACAATGGAGGTTTATCCAAGCATTGCTCTAGGTTATGATCTCCCTTCCATCAATAGGGGATGGACACTATACACTGAAATGCTTCAGATTAAACAATACATCTTTTAAAGAAGACGCTAAAAATAGAAAAGCAAAGCTGCTCTTTCCAAAATGCATAGCTCCCTTAGTGCTACTGAACATGCCCAGTTTCCAAAGCCAGGTATCTTCACTGGATAACAGATGGGTATCTGCACTGAAGTAAAATATGAAGAGGGAGTGTTGTTTCCTGACACTGCAAAGGCAAAAGCATTTTGCTTGGTATCTTGAATTTGCACACTGAATGATGGCCTCATCTGACAAGCATGGAGCCGGATCTTCAGAAGAGCAAGAGGGTTTATCTGCAGCAGTGGGATGTTGCTTGGGTGGCAGACAACTCTTCATGCCCTTTTTCACTTTGCCCAGCAGTATTAGACCTGATTTCAGTTAATAGTTCAAATCAAGAACAAGTAGGTTTTGATCAGATTGTTTCCAATTGAGCTTATTTTTTGCATTTTTAATAAAGTATGATCACAGAGCATGCATAGGATACTTTACTACTCTGAACATGGACCATGTACTTGTTATATACCTTAAGAGGTAGGACACAAACTAGTAGAAATGACATTCACAGGGCACCTCAACACCTTCTCTGTCTGGAGACACACTCCTCACAACACAGGAGTTACTGGCTTTCCTTCCAGTTCCTAATTCACGTTTGCTGGCACAAGGAAAAGTCCAGCAGTGTAGGTCTGAAGAAACTTGTACCCATGGTAGGACAATAATAACATGTAGCTAGCAACATCTTCACTTTAGCAATCATTACATTTCCTTCACCCACAAATACTCACAGCTTTCAGGACTAGCTTTCATGGCCTCAGGATCACTATACCTCAGCAAATAGACCTAAATTTAGGTCAGAGGACTCCAATTTAAATAATCAAAGCACATACAGCACAGAAAAAGTGAAAAAAATTCGCTACTTTGGACCCAAAATAAAGTCATTGTAATACTAACACAAAAATCTACAGTGGTGCAACTCACCAGGAAGGGCCCAGAGGCTCTGGAAGACCGATCCACTTCTTAACAAAGTCACTAGTGCTGGCAGATGGGAGATAATCCAAAACCCAAAAAGGCTCCCTGGAAAACTTGTATACCTCTTTTCTGAAATGACTCCACACAAATCCTCTCTATGTAATGAAGAAAAATTTACGCAGATTTTAATTTAAGGGATACTGATATCAGAGGCAGCCACTTGAATTGTAGCAGGCATGTTTAGAGCCAGAGCAATGCTGCCATTACTGCCGGGATGACAGCATGCTGCTCCTGCCCATATGTGGGACAGCCACATGTGAGGAAGACCTCACAACATGCCAGAGCAGAGACCTGTGGAAACCAAGCAACACCTCCAATGCCACAAAAACTGATCTCTAAGGAACAGTTCACATACAGGTTATACCACTGAAGGGTACTGCAAGGGTCTGACTTCAACTTGTCTGGTTGTTCCTAAATTCAGTTGGTCTCAATAAATTGCAGCAGCATGGATTTCAAAGCACACTTGCTAAAGTACCTAATGTGCTAGGTCCTGCTTTGATGCAGTCATACAATTATTGAGTATAAAACTTTGTGTTGTTTTTCAGCTGAAAAAGAAGTCTGGGAATCTGGGAAGCTGTTTTTTAAAAACCTGCTTACTGTGTCAAGGGAAAAAAAAAAAAAAAGAATCAGCCTTTTGCATGTGATTCATGTCTAGAAACACCCACGCAGCTCATCACACTGACCTCAAAAGACAGAAATGCTGCAGCAAGACATTTCCAGAGAGGGAATCCATAGGCACTAAACCACAGTGAACAAAGAGCCCATAAATTATCATCTCTTCAGAGCTAATCTGCCAAGCAAATACTAATACAATTAGTGCTGATCCTTGAGTCTCATCATTTTCAAGTTATACTGAATTTTTTGAAGGATGAAAACTTGTCACTGCTTTCAGCAGATCCGAGCTGGGAGAAAAACTAGTGAATCAAGGAACTATTTCTTTTCTCTCTGTATAAGCAAGCAGCAACTGGGTATGGACAAAATGGCAGAGATGATGCTTAATGCTGCTTTCATTAGGCTGTTCCAGAAACAGTTTTTATGACTCTCAAAAAGTAGTATTGCCCATGGCTGCTTGCTGTGCTGTCTCAATCTGTCAGATATCAAGCCGGTCTAGATTTACTAAGAAAGGAAGATCTGAGGGGCCTATCTTTGCCCTGTACTCATGCTCTGGGTGCCCACACAGTAAATCTGTGCTCCTGAAGAATTTCATATGCCTTAACTGCAGCTCAGCCCAGTCCAGATAGGTTTCTCATGCCTCCCTAGAAGTTAAGAGGCTGCACACTAAGGTATGACCTAGAGCGATAGGCCAGCCACTGTCTCATTGAATCCAAGCAAAGAAAAGTCCCCTCTTTCTTCATCCCAGTTAGAAGTGTAAAGAAGAAAATTACTGCTTGGATATATACAGATGAACCTGCATGAGTAATTATGAAATTACCATCTGTGAGAGATACCAGATGTTTTCAACCTCTTTTTCCCTTTTCCTCTTTCTTGCCTCATGTTCTCCAGCCAGTTTCTGACTTCTCCATAAATTTTTGGACTTCTTATAAGATGAAGTCCATGGAGATAGAATCACTGGAGAGTTTGCACAGGGACCCTTGTTTGCTTAGTACACATCCAAGTTTGTAAATGGGAGCCCTCAATGTTCAACCCAGCCAATTCTTGCTCAGAAACAAGGAGTAGATTGCAGCTGTTGTGCTAGCATTGTAACCTGTGGTGTTGAATACATCTATCCAGAAGTATATATCACAAGATATTCATAACTAAGAAGAAAGATCCCTACTATGGCAGCCAGAGCACTGAGTGCCCCAGCCCAGCCCCCTCTGAAAAGTGGACTTCTTGGAGTTATTTTGGAATGAGATGACCTGCACATCAGAGCAACTAGCACTTACAATTCATTCATACCTTACCCGCATCCAGGATAGTCTTTCACATTTTTAACATTGTTAAACATTGTTCTGGGAAATACCTGACCTAATACTGATTGTGGTACAGAATTATGTATGCCTGAAGGCAAAATATCTTGTGAAAATATGGAACAGTATCAACAAGAAAAACTGACAACATTTTACTCCAAAAGGTGAATGAAAACCAACCATTTTAAGGATTTTATAAGAATCCAACTTTTACTTTCCAAATATAAATACTTTGTAGGGTTAAAAAAAAAGTTTCTACAGAATAAAAATCATAAGAGTACATAAAATTCTAAGTTTCAGAGAGCACTATAATGAGTCACACAACTTAGCATGTCACTTCTAATAAGAGCTGAAAGCAAAGGGAGTTGAGCAAGGCAAGACCATGAGATATTAATACTCTTTAATACCTTAAAAACCTTCCAACTCCTGTGACTCTGAGGCAGATGAAATTCCTCTGTCTTTAGCAGTTCCAGTAGGAATTCTTTCATTAATTGACCATTTTCCCCTTGATCCCATGTAAACCTTTGCCATCTGTAATGTCCCTTTGCAAGAAGATCTACAGTTCAGCTACCACCTGAGTGAAGAATCACAGCCTTTTGCTTGCTTCGAAACTGCTCCTATCAGTTTTATTTGATGCCTCCAGATGCTCGCAGTGGAAGAGAGGTTGACCTTCATTGCCTAGCCACTCTCTCTACTTTACTCACACATATACATGTTGTGGACATAGAGATGAGATATTGGAGTAGATACTGAATAGTGTAACAGAATAGATATTCAAATTCAGTATAATAATAAAAAGTCTTCTGATAGACTGATAGGTTCCCCTTTTCCCAAGTTGTCACAAGATAAGAAATTTCAAAGGCTTTATTTTCAATATTTCTGCATGAAAAACAATTTAAAAATAGCAGAATTTCTTTTGATACAAAATATCTGGCTTCTTTTAAGCAGTGCTGTTGAACAAGCACATTCTGTGGCACTTTTCCTCTATTGTTTCTTTCCACAGACAAGCTCTGTGCTGTCCCCTTTCCAGGTGATGTCTGTTACCAGTGAGAGGATGTGACAGGCAGTTTATAAGTTTCCTTTTTCACCTACTCAAGAAAGGAGAGCTCTGAGGCTTGCAGCAATGAAGTGATTTCTTGCCATTTTCTCTCTTTGTGTTTAACTGCAGGTTTCCATCTCTGGTCTGCAGCACCCCAGGGAAAATATATACTACTCATAAGCTGTCAAGACAAGGTAACTCATTGAAGGAAGTCATAATCAGGAGGCTTAAATTAGCTGTAGAGAGGGCTGCATCTTCACTGGAAAATACTTAGATGTTGCCTACTGATCAAAATTAAAAACAGAGAGGGAAGCCCTGGATGCAGTGGTTAGCAGAGAAATTATAGAAGCAACATTTCTTCTCCCTCCTATGGCCTGAAATACTGCTACTCTTCTCTTTTAATTTATGCCCACTTTTGGTCTCTATTCATTTTAACCAGAGTAGCACAGAGGCTTTCCTCTCATAGATGCTTTGCATTATTTGTTTCTGTTTTTTTTTCTTCTTTCTTTTTTTTTTTTTCTTGTCCTCATTTGCCCCTTTTCCTTCTCTGCAAAGAGTTTTCTCGTGTGGCAAATGGCAGCCACCTGCTTCTATTGTGAGACTGCTCACAAATGTGAGCCACCACTTTACTGAACACAACTGCCTTTGGGCAGAAGCAGACCCAGCTGGGACTAAGATCTACAAGTGGACAATTAGCAGCCAAGTAGTGGACTAAAGCTGGTTATTTTTATTGCTGCCCTGAGGAGATAGGTCAAGCAAGGCAAAACATTAGTATAACCAGCAAACTGTAAGCATCTGAAGCTTCTGCAGGCCCTGAAATGCCTGTGTGCTACATTGCTGTACAGCACCAGGTAAACGGGAAAATGTTTTTCTCATCATTGTGTTTGTAGCAAAAAAGGTATTGAAAGAGAAGCAAAAAGCACCCTTGATTATTATTTTTCATGTCTCAGTTTTAAAAGCCAATTTTGTATTTTTTGTTTGCTCACCATGTTATGATTTTTCAGTGCTAGCTGCCAACACCGCTGGTCACTGATGGTGCCAGAATGGTATCTTCCACTTGTGTGTGCATAAGAAGAGATAATAATCCTGTGTGATAAACCCTCATCTCCAGAACCAGCCGAGAGACATAGGGCAGACTCCAAGTGACCCATCTGTCCAGTCCTGCTGCCAGAATAAATGAAAAGGTGGTAGCCAGAGTTTTCTCACATGTCTTTGCACATCAGCACCATCAAATAGCATAGCTGTTAGGCAGAGCTGGGCTGCCCTGTGAGTTGAGGATATAAGTGAGGTGATTGTTCATGTCCATGATACAGCAATGTGTCCTTGTGGCCAAGAAGGCCACTGGTATCCTGGAGTGCATTAAGAAAAGTGTGACCAGCAGGTCAAGGGAGGTTCTCCTCCCCTTCTACTCTGCCCTGGTGAGGCCACATCTGGAGTATTGTGTCCAGTTCTGGGCTCCCCAGTTCAAGGAAGACAGGGAACTACTGGAGAGAGTCCAACCGAGGACTACAAGGATGCTACAGGAGCATCTCTCTTACAGGGAAAGATTGAGAAACCTATTTAGACTGGGGAAGACTGAGAGGGGACCTTATCAGTGCTTATAGATATCTAAAGGGTGAGCATCAAGAGGATGGGGCCAGTCTCTTTTCAGTGGTGCCTAGTCATAGGACAAGAAGCAATGGGCACAAATGAGAACACAGGAAGCTCCACCTAAACATAAGGCAAAACTTATTTACTTTGAGGGAGCACTGGAACAGGCTTCCCAAAGAGATTGTGGAGTCTCCTTCTGTGGAGACTTTCAAAACCTGCCTGGATGTGTTTCTGTGCAACTTGATCTAGGAGAATCTGCTTTGTCAGGGGGGTTGGACTAGATGATCTCAAGAGGTCCCTTCCAACCCCTACCGTTCTGTGATGTAGAAGTATCCTTAAGCTTTGGATACAACATTGTGAAACTGCAAAGCCTGCTGGGAATGGCTTCCCTCATCACAGATCTCTGGCTGGATTTTACTTCTCTCCAATTCTCAAGTGTGTTGTATTGCAGGAAATGGAACATTAGAGACAGAACTGAAACCTGTTTGTCTGAATCCTCCAAGTACTGTTAGGACTGCTCCTCAAACCACAGAGACACCTCATGTAGTGCCAACCTGGCAGCTGAATTCCCAGAATAGATGCACATGATTTTTTAAAAATCTGTTGTGATGTCAGAAAACTTCCTTTTTTAGCTTTTGCCTCATCTATCAGCTATAATTTGCTTGTGGTTGCTGAGCCATAAATAGAGGCTAGCAGTTAACATAGGCTAATATTCACAAAACCATTTTAAGAAGATCATTAAGAGGCACCCGGAATCTCCTACATGACTTTTATTGCCTTAACATCATGGTATAATGAGTGTTGTGAAAATGTGATGGAAATGCACAATACTTCATTGTAATTCAGGGAAGCTTTCCAACATATTTTATATCTATCATTGTGCAAGATTTAATGCACAAAGTAAATAAATATTTTGCTTGGCCTAAAAGTCAAAGGCTGAGAAGAGGGGACAGAGGGACTTGTACTCCCCTTTCAGAGCACGATTTGTCTCTCCCTGCAGCAACTGGAAGGAATTATCTCCTGGAAGTGAACTATAAATGCAGTTTTGGGTGAAAGTTTCATATGGAGACATCTGAACCATATATACCAGAAGCAAAATGAGGCAGAGTTTGCCCACCTGTGGGCACCTACAGCTTACCAGGGAAGCTCCCCAGCAGCCATGGTCCTCAGCACAAGCTGAAAGTTGCTGGGGGCCCAACAGGGTGAATCCAGACTGCACCCCTCTCACTCCTAAAACCCTCTGGGACTTTCTAAGATTATGACAATTGGCAGGGCACTGACAATTCCTAGATACACCAAAACCTACCTCATATCTAAACATCAATGCACTCCAAGCATTGAACATCTTTGCCACAACCAGTGAATCAAAAACATCAGAGTCCAAACAGCAACATGAATCTGGCTAAGAGGTTGGTGGAGATGTTGTATATTTAAGCTAGAAGCATTTGCTGTTCTTTCTTCCTAGTTATTTACCACAAAGCAAGAATACGCAATGATGCAATGCCTACAGATACACTCACGTGCATCTACTTCTTTAAGGAGCTTGTGAGCACATGCAGGGATCACTTATTGCTCTGGCAGTTGATAAAAGCTTGCTTTGCAGTATCAAATCCTGTGGAGAAGACCGACCAAAACTCCGTGCTCCCCCCCAGAACCTTTTCTTTTCTGTCTCCATTCACTTCCTCCTATTTCCCCACCTCAGAAATGGCAGCTTTGCTTAAACACTCAGAAACAAACCATTAAATGGTGGATTTTGGAAAGCAAGAAGACTGCTTCTTCATATGTGACTACACTTAAAACAGTTTGTCTCAAAAATCCTAAACTGTACAGGACAGAAGGCTTCCTCCAATTCCTCTACCGATTGCCTCTCCTTAAAGAGATATCTCTGCCTGCCTCAACTTCCCTTCCTTCACTTCCTTACTTTTTCTGAAATCGGATTATGCAACTTCAGATCCCTTTCATATCTGTGGCTAAGGACAGATTTACTATTCTATCACAGTATTTTTAGCAAAAAGACTATGCCTTTCACTATCCAATTATAATATTATCATATTTTCTCCCTCCCTCTTTTTTTTTTTTTTTAATACTTTTTTTGAATGGTTGGGGTTGCCGAGGCATCTGACTCCTTTCCCAGCCTTGTTTCCCTAGGAGCCTTTTGTAAGAACATAAAGTCATGGACCAGCCACCTATTGCACAGTTCCTTACTTCTAGCAGCTATGATGCAATTAGCCATCAACAAAATAATCTGACAGATAAATAAAACTACATTGCACCAACCAGCACTCTTTTTTGGCGGACAACTTCATCAGCTATAGCACTATAAGCTGTATAGGGTGTCATAGTAATGAGAAAAATGTTCAGCTCCAGAAGGCCCTCTTACATGTAAACGAGGAAATCCCCAAACTGGATCCACATAGCCATGAGAAAAAGATCTCCAAAACAAGGGAAGTGAATGGTATCTAGTGAACATTTCTGTTTTCTTTAACTGTTAAAGAATAGGATTATAACTATTTTGAAAATACAGTCATAACTACTCCCTTCCATTACTGTAGGACAAGCGGCAAGAACACAGTCCTTCTGCCTGGAATAGTTTCAAGAGAACTAAAGTGAGCTACAGAAGATAGTGCAAAGTTTATAAATGTACATCTCTGTGATTATTTACCACTGTAGTAGAAGTGCAGGTCTCTGCCTGGTGACTTTCATGTTGTTTCAGATAAGGATTCTTGGAAGATTTCCATTTCAGATTAAAGAGTTATGAACTTCATGATAGTGATAGTATAGTGAGTTTGCAGGTGATCTGTCCAAAGTCATATGATATTTGAGGACAGAGCTATTTTAATACAGAGGGTTCTGTGGTTTTGTCTTTTGCTTTTTGTTTGGTTTTGTAAAAGAAAAAAGACAGAGAAGACTCACACCTTAGAAGCGCTTAGATACGTATCTAGATTGGCAGTCAGGTTAAAACCCAAAGTTTAGTACATTTCACTTATCTATAACACTTAAATATTAGTCTTTCTAATTGCAAATTCAGTGCTCTTTCACTTAAATCAGAACAGAGCCTTCAGTAAGGCTGAAGAAAGCAATACCGTGACCTGTGCAATTTCTGCTTGTCCCTGGCAGGTTTTTGTCTGTCTACTATGGAATCCCATCAGGGATGGGGCCCGGTTCACCCAGAACACCTGCTAGTCTAGAAGTGGCAAAATAGTTTCTAGTTAATTTATAGGGTATTCATCTTCTAGGATCTGTTTGCTTACTTCAAGCTATGCTTTGCAGGACTGTGAGAGACTTACCAAGGGAGCCATGTGTTGTGAAACAGGTATATGTAATCCTTTTCACATGGAGATTTAGGGCCGAATTTGTGGGAAGCCAGCAATTCGTGGAAACATCATTCCACCTGAAAGATTAAATTAGTGAGAGCAGCAAAATAAATAAATAAATAAATAAATAAATTAAAGGAGAGCAAGGGGCTATAGGATTGTACCATGCGATCTTCTGGGATAGTTTTGTCTGATTTAAGACTTCAGTTCCCAAGGCCTGCCACTAGATGGTAATAAAAACTAAAATAATAAAACTGACTTGGCCTTAACCTCTCTGCCAGCTACAGCCACAGGAGTTTCCCAATACTGCATCACACCCGAAGAAAGCCTCTTGTCCCTTTAAACTCCATTAGAGTGACATTATCCCCTAACCACAACAACTTGCAGTAGTTGGGCTCTTCAACCGTGCTAGAAAAGCACATTGCAAAGCAGTACCTACCAGCAAGGTTGGCTGGTGTGTGCACAGGACAGAGTAAACTCATGTTATAGTCCCCTGTAGGGCCCTGGCTACACACCACACAGGAACTTTAGGCAAGTCTTTGCTCCACATTCACGAGGGCACCCACCTTCCCAGAAGCTATCTGTGCTACACACTGCTCCCAACAAAGCTGGGTTTCCCAACCAGCAGTTCAGAGAGGAAAACAAGTTTTTCTTGAATATGTCACAGAATTGACTAGGCTTTGTATCATGTTAGTCCCTTCTAAGCCTGCCTGTGGCTCAGATATCCCACTCCTCCACTGCATTTAGGGTAAAGGGGAGACATGCCACCTCCACTTTCTGCACATAAAGATCTCCATGTCTTTCAGATTGCTTAATCTACTGAAAAGTATTCAGTAAACCAGCAGCCTTTAGCTTGTCTGGAGCAAATATCATACCAGACATTGAAGGTCTGATTGGACCCTTTAAAAGGGTGGCATCATTTTGGGGTCCAAGATCATCTGAGCCTTGGACAGAGCCAGGCTTTTAGCAGAAAGGCTGCCAAGCTCAAGGATACCTATGTACGGCAGGGTGTTCTAGAAAAACAGTCCTCAACTAAACACAGCTTTTAAAAACACTAGATATTCATGGGAAATTACTGGATTTGGGACACCAAACCAGCCTCAAAAACATTATGAGTTCAAAGACAGTTCAGAGCTCTTCTGTCATCATCTAGTCACCAATACAATCAGTGCTTTAGTAGAGACACCCAAGTGCATGTACCTGCTTTGTCACCTTACCCCCTCAAGACAATCTCTTGTATTTTCATCAGCTTTATCAATCCGTGGTTACCTGAACTAATTTGATCTGATGTGGTCAGTTTTGGTGATGGGAATGTGGGGTTCATTGCTCTTCAGCTATCTCCTCTGGCCAATTTCTGGGATTTTTCCTTTCTTCACATACTTTTTGTCCTGAATTTAGCAGAACCACCAGACTGAGAGCTTCAGCTTCCCATTTCCAATTTTTCCCTCATACACTAGGAGAGAGCACACTTGGTCTGTATTGTACAAGGCAGTCACCAGGAAGCCCAGCTTCTCTTCAGATGCAGGATGACCTGCATAAGGAATGGGAGAGCTTTGCCATTGCCGAATAGGGTCATTCATTACATTTCTTGTATTAAGGCAAACCCAGGGTACCATGGTTCTGGGTGCAGAGGGCTCCCAGGAGGGGAGACTTGCCTCTCCTCTTAAGGAAGGTCTCCACAGAACATCCCCTTCAGAATGGCACACATGCCCAGACAGGGGCTCCACTTACTCCTGCTTCCAAAGAGATTACTATCTCCCTTCAGCAAGAGTTGAGTAGTCTGGAAGGAAAATCTTAAGTAGAACATTTAAAACACTGAAATAAATGGGATTGCTTGAAGCACTGCATTGCTCAGAAGGTGTCAGGAACTAAATTATTCCAGAAGCACCAAACCATACGCTGTCAGGAGCAATCCTGCTTTGGTAGAAAGAAGATGGACAAAGCAGCCTGATAGACCTCTTCTTTCCATCCTAGCATCTCTAATTTCTCTGTTAATGACTTGTAATTGCATCCTAGATGTCAGGACACATTTTGATTCCTTGCTTGATAAAGTGCTGGGGCCAATAAGATCATTCAATTAACTGCACAATCCCCCAGCACCAAAACCTCCTGTCCCAAATTGGTCAGGATTGTCTTTCTGTACCTCTGCAAGGGCCCAAGGGGGAAGGGAGCAGAGTAGAAAGAAACATTCATCCCCCTCATTTAAAAATGTAAAACACATTCAGGACTGTGTGTAATAGTGTTGTAAATCTTATTTCCATAAGGTACCTCCAGGGCTAATTCACGAGACATTAATCATATTCCAGCTTCTCCCAGCTGTTAACTCATCTGCAGGGTTTTTAATAAAAGATTTTATATGCATTTGCAAGAGGCAAAAATCGTACCAACAAGGTCTGGTCTACTCAGAGCAAAGATTTCCATGGTCTGGAAAAAAGGCCACCTTAGAGGCTCCCAAGCCCCCGCCCAGCAGGTTTCATTCCCTGACTCAGCCCTCCTTGGATCTGAACAGGGCTACCTCACCCTACATTCAATGACACACTATGGTGATGAGGTCTAGCTAAGGGACAGGCAGTAATATATTTCCAGGTCACTTCCTTCAAGTGCAACCTGATTTATTCCCAGCTAGTTCATTGGCATTGTTCAGTGGCAGAACCTTTAATTATTCCTTTAAAATTTCATTTAAAATTCCAAACACTGGCTCCCTCCTTCCTCCTTCCTTCCCTCCTCCTTCTAGCGGCCTGGAATTATAATCTGATTTGTGGATAAACACACTGTTTCCTTTTATCCCACTTGTCTGAAAGCTCTTCTTTCCAGGACAAGCCTCGTTTCATCTCCATATCCTGTTGGGGAGATGACAGGCTCTCAGGGACAGGGAGTCTGCTGTCTTGGGGACCAGGGGACACAATTGTTCCTGACCAGGAAATGCCACAGCACATCCATAGATGATGGGATACATCTCTTTAAAATGCTGCATATATAAATCTCCCTTGGCGAGGCAGCAAATGACTCCAGATTGCAGCAGTAGGGTGACCAGGCATTGGTGTGCTGAATTACCATGTCTGTTCAAAGTTCTCCTCCACTAACATCCTCTCTGACCCCAACCCACAGCCTCACCTGCATCTGCTCACTCATCCCATGGGCCTCACCAAGTCCTTGTCTCTTTTTGCTCCTTGCAAAAGCAACCTCTCAGATTGCCAGTCTTGCACCTCCCCATTCAACCTGCATGTTTTTCCTCCAGGTTGGCCTGGGTAGCAGGGGAGAGCTGGCCTCAAGTTACCAGCCAGGCAGCAGGTCTGCCCTCAGCCCCTTCTTTCCCAAGCTTCTTTTCCATATGCAAAGCCAGATTTGGGAGGATTGTATTGTCTAACTCCGTCCCCTAAATCAGCTTGCTGGTTAATCCTGTTTTAAGAGTACTTCACATTCAAGAGAATGTCACTTTGGTTGCAGAAGCCTGTCTCTGGCTCCACTTAATTACACAGAATAACATTAAAACCAGCCTCAAACTGCAGGAGCCCAGTTGTCAAAGAGAAAGTGGCAGAGGCTTTCCAAAAGCAGTTTCCTCTCCACTGTGAAGGCTATAAAAATTAAAAGCCAGGAGCCACCTGCATTCTTCAAAACAGGAAAAAGCTGGACACCTTGGGGGTTGGACTCAATGATCTCCAGAGGTCCCTTCCAACCCCTAACATTCTGTGAATCTGTGATCTTCACAGTATCAGGACAGGTAGCTTCAGTAGCAGTGCTCACTCAAGGTAGTATTCCCACCTGATACTACCTCTCTCCTCCCTTCTTTTTACCCATATTTCTTCCTTTCTCAGAGTATTCCTTTAGAGGTGACAGTCCAATACTGTAGCTATTCCAGTTACGCCACTTTCCAAAGAAAGAGGGACATTTTTCTACGATTACAAGCCTTTCTCTTACTAATGCCCACCATGCTGCAGGCCTCAGTCTTCCTTCCTGTTGCTGTTTTATGGTGTTAAAGTTCAAGCTGAGATGTGTTCCAGGAATACCTCATTAAAGGTAAAAGAATTCGAGAGCATGCTGTCCAGCACCCTGACAGTATCACAGCTAAAATGTGGCCTTGCAAGTGATAAAGCCAGGAAAAAATATAGCCTAAAAATATCAACAACTCTGATTACTTTTCTCACCTTGCTTTTGCTTTCATTCCTAGAAGATGATAGTTTTGTTCTAGTATTTCTGTAGGTCCCCCACTGACACAAACAAGCTTTTACTAAGAGAAAACAGATTCTCCACATCTTTACCAGAAAACCTTAGTCATACTCTGAATTTATTTTCTGCATTTCACCTTGGAAAGTACCATTCATATCACTGCTACTTCTCTTGAATAGTAAAAAAGCCAACACCAAGTGCTATTAAACCTATGTGATACCAGTTACCTTCATGTTTTTCACTGCACAGAGTGTCTGTACTTTTCTTCTCATATCCCCACTGAAGAACCAATCCTGCCCCCTCCCCCAAAAAGTCCCAACCCATCACACATTTGACAGCTAGCAATAATTATTTTGGAATCCCATGGCTGCAACTGAACAGAACCACCATGAGTTCTGTGAGCAGCTTAATTTGGTCATCTTGAATAATCTATTTGTTTTCTTAGTGTTATGTACTTTAGATCGATTTTGCTATTATTTTTGGCTCTAGAGGAAAGAAAATTGGTATATAACTTTTTTTTTTTTAATTGTGACAGTCATTAACTGTTAACAGACCATCAGACAATCAAACTGCCACCAGCAGATATCACTCTGTAGGAGGGAAAAACCACCAGCTCCACAGGCGCTCTCAAGCCAGGCTCAGACAGAGCTAGTGCAAAAACCACAAAGTACAATAAAAGCCAGACAGCCCTCCCATTTCTGGCCCCACCAGAAATGGAAAACCATGGAAATCCAGTTTTCCCCTGTGAAGAGAGGCATTATGGGCCTGTCAGACTGCAGCACGTCCTTGCATGTCTGGGGGATGCAGGCATACTCAAGATACAGCTCTGAGCCTGACCTTCCCCTTCAGATCTCAAAACCTGCCTGGTCAAACCCTGTACCAAAGCATGCAGCAAGTGGTCTGCTTATGGATCACCTGTTGGCAATGCTCTGCATCCCATCAGTAGCACATCCACAGCACTTATGAGGAAAATTAAAACTACCCCCAGCTCCAGACTTAAGATACAGCCAAAGCCAACTTTTCTGTTACCCAAGCCACTCCTACTTTACCTTTTCCAATTTTCCTTTCTCCTCCTCTTCCTCATCACGTATTCAATAATTCAGGCAAATCTTTAACAGCAGCTCCATGTCTTCAGCTCCATGTCTTCACACTGAACCTTCCTGCTTCATCCAGGCCCTAGCCAATAAAGCAACACAGCACACCCCAACACTTATCTAAAAGCTTACAATAAAAAACTACTCTCCAAACCCCACTACCAGCTCAATGCTGCTCCTAAAGCAGCCCTCTCCTTCTGAGCTTTGCTGTTTTAACTCTAACTCAGTACAGCTGTAGCAGGCAGGGCTGACTGAACAGGGCTGGTGAAAAATAAGGTGATAGGCAGCCCTGATGTATTTAAACACCATTTCTTCTGAGATGAGGCATTCCATAAGTGTGGAGGGTAGGCAATAAAATACCATATCTTTTTCTTCTCCAAATTTAAGATTTCAGGAAGTCAGGGGAAAGTATACCTCCTGTTTAGAAATCATTGTTCATGCAGCAACACCATAGGTTTGATACTTCTCTACAAAGAATCTGCAGGTGTTATAAAACAAAGTCTCTACTGCTGCTTGCTCCTAGGACTAAAACCATTTGGAGACTGGGACATAGTTCCCCTAGCAACAAAGATCCTTCTCCTTACAGTTTCTAATTCATGAGACATCAAAGCTATCTACCATCTCCTATCCTTAAGAAGCAATCCATCCTCTGTTTCGCTCCAGCCCATCTGGCCATTTCACGGCTCAGAACAGCACACATCACTTACTACTGTAATCTGCAGCACAGCTGCACCAAAGGCAACATTCTTCATTTCCCATAAGTTTATATGAAGTCTTTAAGCAGGCCAAATATGTTAAATAAACATTTGAAGACATGTTCACTTTCTGGGAATTCTTCAACACAGGTGGGTTGATAGGTGCAGTAGATTAGTTTGGGTACAATATGATCCAATATGATACTAATGTGATTTAAGGAAGAGAACCACATGCAATGCAGTGTTTAAGGAAAAATAATGTGTTTTCTTGTCAGGAGCATCAGGATGTTCTGGAGGGTTAGACTAGAGGACCTTTAAAGGTCCCTTCTGACACAAAGCGTTCTATGATTCTATGATACTAACCCACTTCCCATACAAAGATGTCCTGCTATCATCCATGGCTAGATGGCCACAAGTCCCTCAGTGTTTCTTGAAGTGAGCATCATACAGTAAATTTTGTTCTCATACACCCTGTAATACAACAACTCCAGGGGAGACTCTAGTAGAGCATTTCCAGTGAGCCTAGTGCAGGACTGACAACGCAATTAGTTTTGTCCAAGGAGAGATTTGGACATCAGGCAGAGAGAAGAAGCAAACATCAAGGCTTAATATTATGTTCAGTCAGGCCTTCACATCTCCTTCTCACTCAGCTCCATATAATAAGCTACCCTTTTCCTAAATATTTATTTTAAAACCACTTCTGAGTTTATCCTGGGAGCTCGAAAGAGAAAATCTGAGGTTTCTGTATCCAGCAAAGCTGCCTAAGCTACACCAGACTAGCTCTATCTGAAGGCAACATCTCTCTCCCCAAGCAAGCTTCTGAAGAGCTATCGTACTGTGTTTTCTAACATCCAGCTCATATGCCTTGTTCTTGGATGCCAGCCTTTCACCTTCAGAGTGAGAATAGCCACTGCAGCAGTCGTAGTTGCTAGGGCTGAGGGTAGTGTAACTTTTGTACAAAGGGGAACTATGGTGTGGTAGCAGCCAGGTGACCACTGATGACTTTGATCTGTTTCTTCCTGGCATAAAGATCAGGTTCTGGTTGAGGGCTGACACTGACTTATCTATTTATCTCCTTCCCAGACATTTCACCAAGCCTTCCCCTTATTGAGTGGTTCCTGGACTGTTTTGTGAGGAGGGGTGGGACTTGCTTCACCCAAATGCCTCCATGGCTTTCCTCACCTGGGGCACTGTCAGCATCCTTGCTTTTCCCTTGGTGCTGCATCTTTTTTGTAGCACCTATCTCTCTTGGAAAAACAACTAGTGTACATGATGATCAGAGAGTCTGATAAAGGAAAAATTACACATATTGCACCAGGAAAGGAAATGAAAGATCTTTTTTCAGGCCTCTGTGTTCACTAATAGGCTTTACTTGCCCGCACAAGCCTCATCTGGGACTCCCACCATGAAGTCCAAGAGCTATGGCTAGAACCCATGTCTAAGAGCCGTACTTAAGCTCTGGCATGGTTTCTAGCTTTGTCTTAAAACTAATCCTGACTGAACTGCTGCATGGACAGTATCTTCCCTTGCCTGATGATGACCCCAGGCTCACCAGAGCCTCTTACTGTCACCAGTCTGTCTTGTTCAATGTGGTGAGGTTGTACACTGACTGGTGAGGGTACTGCTGTTCCTGTGGCCACCTTCTGCCCCCATCTTGGTTTTCCTTTCTTTGGCTTTCCTTTCCTACTGGATTTCATTGGTAGACAAGATGGAGAAGGGAAGATGGAAGAAGTCCCTTGTACTCAGACTGTCACTGGACAGGCTCAGCAAAGGCTGAACCAGGATGTGATGGCTGTTTGCAGCAGAGAAATCTAGAAATTAAAGAAATAAGTCTCCTGGTAGGTGGGGAATACAATGAACCATGCTTTCTACTGTCCTGTTCACAGCTTTTTTACTGACTTTGGAAAGATGGCAGGGATAAGACCACACAATTCATGTGCTCTACTGTGAGCATACAATTAGCTTGTGGAAAGCTGCATTTGAGGGTACAGCTCAGCTCTGGTGAAAGCCTCTGGCAAACTCCTACTGCTTTCAATAGCATGCATAGAGAAATCCAGAAGCACCAGGCGCACTGTTGATGTAACTTGATGGATTTGTCAAACACATTTGCAATTTTACCATGTTTTTATGTGGTGCAAAATCACGAGCTTTTTCTGCATTTGATAAGTTTAAATGCCTTGAATTGTTTATAATGGAAAGCTGACCTTTTGCGTGCTGGTGTCGTACCACATCATCTTGAGTCAGGGAGTTTGGAGGCAGCATATATTGAGGTTACGAAGAGAGCAGTTTGCCATGGCAGAACTGTACTCTGTGTTTGAGTCTTGACTTGGGAAAGTTGCAAAAGTGGGAGGTGGCTGTACTGCCAGCTTTGAGAGGATGGGAGAACGTTCAGATCAGCAGAGCTCCCTTGAATTGGATCTGCAAGATGGCACTGGAAAAGCATTCTCATCTCTTGGCAGATGGCAAGGGGCTCATGTGAAGTGCAGTAGGTAGGAAAAGACTTCCTGTTGGTGTGGACATAGCATGGTAAGGAGATGGCTGCCTGTACACTATAAGGGATAAATGTGTCTTGCTTTGGCAGGCTGTGTGGCCTCAGGGTCTGAAGGGAGGGTAAGTGTCCCAGAAGATATGGAGAAAGTCTCAGATGTTGCTAACTGTCCCATGGGCGAGGGAAGGGAGAGCAGCGATGCTCTGCAAGATACAAATGTTCCTGTGAAATCGGATGCATGTTGGGTTGGGAGGATATATATTTGCAGTTCCATAGGTGAAATGCTGTTTCCCTGGGTCCATTAGTTAGGGATCTTCACAGTGCAACTCTGTCCATAGCCCTCCCTGTACCTGCTGGCAAGGGTGGTCCTGCATAGAGCAGGTCCTCAGCATAACTCAGGGTCAGATCCCTCCTGCAGCTGATTTCTTACGCTTTCTGCTGCTCCTCTTGCAGCATGCAAGGGCTTCCTGGTTACTGCTGTATTTGAAAACTTGGTTAGGAAACTCACTTTCTTTCAGCCATTCTTCAGAAGAGCTTTAAGTAAGGCTTTGGCTGACAACAGTTGCTCTACTGTCAGCAATGACAAGTAGAGAGGAATATGAAGGAGGAGTAGAAGGATCAGTAATGGAAAGCAGCAGCATTTCAGTGGCTTCTTAGATTTGACATCAGCCAAACTGGAAACAGGGACATGAAGGAAGCAGGGTCAGGCGAAAGTGAACAGCAGAGAAGTTGCTGAACATCTCAGCCAAGACATTGTATAGTTGCTCAACAGCACTGCTGGTGCTGTTGTGAGGATATCTCACACTGTTATTAGTCCCTGATCCTGCAAGTCTGTCTGCAGCAGTAGAAACAGGGTGGCAGCAGAGTTTCTCCAAGACAAAAGACAGAGCCTCTGACTGCTGCTTTCAGAAGTTAGGGCAGGGGTGCTGGGGTCCTCCATGTCTGTGACTGAGGTCAAAGCCTGACCAAGCTCCCTTATGGTCCTTAACTAAGACCATCTATGTTGCATTTGCATCTCTTGTCCTCACAGATGTGACAAGGCTGATGGGGTGCAAAATTATGGTTTCAACCATGCCTACAGTCCACTTGGACAAAACAGTGCTCTGCCTTCATGTCAGGGAACAAATGAGAATTCTGAACATACATGGGGTCCATACTTACCAAACAAGCAGACACTGTGAACTACAGAGAGATATTGCCTGTGTTCACATGGACAGGAACTGTTCACTGGGGACAGGCAGTGGCACTCAGGAAGATGGAATAGCTTTGTACTGGAGACTCCATCCCCACTACATACACATCCTCCTAGTTGGTCTTAGCCAGAGACCATCTGTGGCCTTGCTAATGCTCAGTGGAAAGCAGAAGAGGTGGAGGAGGCATGGGTACTCCCTGGATGACAGTGCAGGCATTGGGGGCTGTAGGAACTAATTCGTGCTCATCTCCAAGCCTAAACTTGTCTCTTGGAATCAGTGCAAAGAGCCTCAAACATCAGGTACATTGACGAGTAGGCTTTAATGGTCCTCAGCAGGAAACTTTGGCTCTGCCAGGCTTCATGCAGCACAGTTGGGAGGATCGGAGCTGCCATGTGTGAGTGCCAATCTGACTAACGTTGATGTGGTGGACAACACAATAAAGCAGGAGGTGATAAGACTCTGCTGAGGTCTTCCCTGACAGCAGTGTGAGTTTGTAGAGAAGTTGGTGTTGATCTGATGTCCTCTCCTGGGTAGGGAAGGATGAAGAGTAGGTAGAGGATGAATGGGTCCCCTGCTCACTTTCACACAGTGCTATGTGGGAGTAACTCAGCTGCTGGCACTGAAGTTTTCAGACCTTCCCTCTGTTCTGAGTGCACAGGGATGGTCTCTTCTCCTCCCTCCAGACCCCTGCTCTAATTCAGAGAGGCATCGTGGTGCACACTGAGCTCGAGTCTTTTCAAATCCCTCATTGAGAGCCTGAGAGGGGGATGGGGAATTTCCCTACAGTGATCCCACTTCTGATGCTGACTTTGCAACAAAGACTTATCATGAATTAATTATGCATTATTAGCAGCTATTATTCATTCCTATTATGTGTACATACATGTGTGGTGCTGAATAATAAGGGAATTATGCCAAACAATTACATGTCCCTCCACTGTGAAACGGCCTTGAGAGGAGGGAGTACATCACAAACAGAGGGGCTTTAGTGAGACCTGGCATCCAAGTGAATGGGGAAAGGAGGCAAACAGACTGTGCAGGAGAAAAGACAGTGCAGGAGGCAAGAAACTGGAAGAGCTGTATGAATTACAGCTGGTTGAACAGACTATTTTTCATGCAAGTGGCTGAACCTAAAGCTATCAAAGGAAATTTAGGTCAACCATTTTGGCAAAACAAAACAAGACCCTAAAGATCATTAAAGTCAAGCCTAAGTGGTTCCTTCAACAGGCAGAGAAAAATTTCCTTTATTGTCTAGTCTGGTTTTTAATGTTAGGCTAAACAACTTTTACATATATATATACTAAAAAAGGCCATTTCAAAAATTTCAGTTTGATGTCAAAACAAAAATGCTTCAACATATCCTGCATGCTTTGGGCTGAAACTGTTTGTGGAATTTGACCTAAATTTGCACACAGGTTAGGTCTACCTCAGAAAGGAATTTTTTCAGCAATTTTGCTTATTTGCTTTGATTATTCATGGCATGGTGGGGAGGATAGGGGAAGGAGTCATCCAGTGCTCAGAGGAGAAAAGCAGATCAACCAGCACAGCTCAGAGACATAGTTTATGTGTGAAACACCAGAGCTGCAGCAAAGCTGGAGCAGGGAAGCTCAGGTTTTCAGAATTCATTTCAATTGATGGAGATAATTACAAGTGCCACAATCCCAATTTCTTCTTCCAGGAATTCTCTTCTTTAATAAACTCATTCTAACAAATTGATCACAGCCTCTCCAGTACTCAGCACATATCAAAGCCATTTTTAAGATTGAAAAGAACACTTTGGTTGAAAAATAAGAACCAGTGCCGGACTTTGTAGAGATCTAAATCTACCTCAGCTGTAATACGATTGAATTAACTTGCTCTCTTTACATGCCCACTACTTAATATGTTCATGGATGTCTGCTTCTGAGCTTTGATCAGTGCTGAAACCAGAGTCCAAAAGTCTCAGGAGAGGCAAGGACTTGCCCGTGGTGTTCCCTGTATGCTGCACCTCAGCTGGGGGTACCCCAGCAAGCTCAGAGGAGTAACACGCTGCAGTCACCTACCCAATGCAGCTTGGAGACATCTTGTCTCTGTGCTGTTGTGGGCTGACTTCAATAGGCTGAGCCCAGCAGGACAAGTACATTAATGTAAACCTTTTGGAAGGGTTTGGGTAAATAACTGCTTGGTTGGGTCTAGATTACTCCTCTTGGTCCTTTCCAGTTCTTTTTTCTGTATTCTCAGTGAAGTATTTGTACCAGCAAAATACTAGTGAAATAACGAGACAAAGCATAACATTGTAACAGGAGCAACCAGCATGCTGAGGACCTTGTTTTCTAAACCAGTATAATTACAGCAGCTCGAAAAGAAAATCAACAATTGCCTAGGTGAGCTTTAAACCTATGCTTTTAAGTGCATTTCATTAGACCTATACAAATGCTGTGAGGATGCCCTAATTTCCTACTGCAATTTAGTCTGAGCCCATGAGGACAACATTACAATTAATTCCCCCGCCTCCAAAACAAACACTTCTTAACCCAAACTGAGAATACCCAGACTGGTGTTCACTTGAATCAGCTACTAGTTCAGATAACTGATGGAGGAAGAACCATGTGGAGATGGTTTGCTCTCCACACAGAGAGCAATGACTCAGTCAGCTATTTCATCTAGCCCATGTTCTTGCAACAGTCTAGGTTGACAGCTGTTTACAGGAAGCAGAAATACAGGAATAGGGCTGGTCCTGGACTGTTTTCCTGGCATCAAGTTTAAACAGCACTCAGTCCAATGTGGGCATCCCCTTCTGCTCTGTAAGTAAAGCTGGAGAGTGACAAAATGGTTTGCTTTCCTCAAGGAGGCTGGGAAGGAGCAGCTGAGGTTTGCATTAAGAGTAAAGTGTCTCAAGGGAAAGAGAGGTCCAAGGCTCAGAACAGCGCATTTGTCTGCTGCAACTACAGCTGGGTTTTGGCATAGTCAGGTCCTGTGGGGAGTTACAAGACACCTTTCCCCAAGATGCAGGAACCTTTTTTGCAGCTGCTGAAATTCCCAGAGTGATGAGGGCAGCATCAGAGATCCCCACCCTCTCCTCTCTGTTCCTCGTGCTCTCCCAAACCTGCATCTCTCATATATCCTTTCTATCCAGGAGAAGCTTCATCTGCATAGAAGAGTTGCATCAGTTTTCTGCAACATGGAGTTGAAGCCAAGACAGACACCTGCACAAACCTTTCTCAGCACCCCGTGTGCAAGCTTTCAGAGCCAAAAGCACCTCCCCCTGCTCCTCAGTGACAGCACTGCTAGTCTCAGGGATTCATAGCCAGCCCCAAGAAAGGGAACAGCTGCTCTGTATCTATCCTTTTCACTCCCTCCTCACTTGGTCAGCAAGACTCAGGTACCAACTGGCCTCATTTTCTTTCAGACTCAGGAGTAGGGTGCAAGGAGCATTCCGCAGTGTCCTCTGCTGGGTGGCTAAAGCAGCGCTGCTGGCTTTGCAAGGGGCTGTGCAAGCTCCTATCATGGCCACAGCTGTGACACTGCATTAGTAGCTAGAGAAGGATGTGGAGAACAAGGCACAAAGCCAGCTGCTGGCACCACATGCCTTTGGCTGGCAGGAGCTCACGCTGCGGGTAGGCACAGTCAGACCAGGGGCACAGGGAGCCCTGGTGTTTTGATGTTTCATATGCATTTATTCAGCCTCAGTTTCAAATAGGAAAATAAGTTCTAAAATGGACCAAATAAGCATATTTGAGCCGCTGAAACATTGTCTTGCTAATTTTTGTGTTTCATTTCCCTGTTGATCTTTTAAATGGCATGTATTTTAGCTATGAGTGGATATAAATTTATGGGGAAAAAATTGATCATTTTGTTTAGAGCATGTTTATAAAAGGTTTTTTTGAAATTCTTTGAAAATAGGTAATTTATTGAAACCTCTGTCCTGTAACTACTTTTGGCTTTACAGAATTCTTCTTTGATTACTAAAAAAGAAAATAATTCACCCACACACTCAGAAACCCTCCCTGGCTTCCTTCAAGGACTACATAAGGCAAGGCCAAGACTACATTCAGCTACCCAAGGAATCCTATATCTAGACTCCCAGAGGAAATGAAAAAGTTTGAGGCCTGTGGCTCATCCTCAGTTAGTTCAAAAGCACTTGGCGAACTAAGGCTAAATTTCAGCTTCATAATAAAAAGTGAAGGAGGGCAGATATCATTTGTTCTCTGGGGTTTACCCAGTGACAAAGATCAAAAATAAAAAGAAAGCCATGAGTGGGTTAAAAGCAAGGCTCCCAAATCCAGGAAAGCCTGGACTTGGCTTATAATAGCAGAGGAGAAAGCTTGTGGAAGACCAGACAGCACATTTGCTACAGGGAACTGGTCTACTTTTGCCTTATTGCCCACCAGAAGCTCCATGAGAAGCATTAGGACACCATGAAGAAACCATGGAACAAATCCAAAACATGCTCAGTGTTGCACAAATGTGAAGGAAAGAGTTTGTGCCTTGCTCCGAAAAGTTTGCAGCTGCACATCTCTCACTCTCCAGCAGCCACTGCTGGGCTGGGCTGCCCTCTCGGGGACACTGCATCCCCCTGGTCCACCTCCAACACAGTGGCAGTCATCTCCCATTCCTAGCGGGGACAGCAGAAGCAGAACAGGTACCATGAGTTGTGCCACAGTGGTGTTTGGGGAAAAAAGGACTTTTCTGCTTTGCAGAGAAGTGTCCAGCCTTAGCACTAGGTGCCTCCAGCAAGGTGGGGGACTGAGAGTTTTTGTGTATTTATGGAGATGCTGTATGGCCATTTCACTCATGCTTTTCCTCTCTATTGCCCTTATGCAGCCTCTTCTTCTTCAGGAATGCTTTTCAGAGAAATTCGGTGAGAGATGGATGGCTTATGTCTCCAGTGAGAGCGAGCATGCAGGACACTCAGCTGTGTTGTTTCTCCTCCAACCTCACTGTATTTTTCATTTTTGACTGGAGAGGGAGGTCAGGGGAATTTCATTTTGCTGCTTTAAACACAAGTAGGCTCATCTGCAATGAGAACATTGCTGTGATCATTAAAAGCAAACAGAGTACACTGACTCCCAGTGTCAACACTGTTGCAGAGGGACAAGGTGAGACCTGGTGGCCCTTCCAGGAGTCCATGACTTTTCTGAGGTGGGGAAAACTGGCCTATTTGGATTAAAGTGAGGACATTCTCCAGACTAGCCTCCAGATAAGGAGCCCAGCCATCCCCTGGAGAACAGGTAAAAGACCAAACCATCTATCTAAAAGACATAAATAATCAGGGCAATATCCTCAGTTGGAATAAAAGCACATTATTTCCTTGGTTTCCCATTACCACTGCTGTTCCATCAGTTTTTCACAAGACAAAGCCACACTGACCTGGTCTAGTGGTGGTGGCAGCCCTATGTTGAGGTTGGCCTGGATGGCCCCCACCAGCAGTGCCTAGGGTGTGAAAAACTTGGGGCCAACCACAGGGGACCCCTCACCAGACCCCAGCAAGACTCGTCAGGTATCCTCAGCACTGCTAACAGCAGAGAGTCAAAGAATTCCCCCAAGCTGGGCAAACCCTGGAGTTGGTGAGCTCATCTGCATGCCCAGCTTAGCTCACGATCTCATGACAGAGGATATGTTATGTCTTGAGATACTGCAAGGTTGAATTGTGGTATGGTGAGGCCCCAGATTAGCAGTGTTTTAGCAAAAAAGCACTGGCATCATGCAAGATCAAGCAAGAAAGGCCAAATCAGCTTCTATTTTCATGAAAATGTATTTGCTTTTAGCATTAAAAAAAAATTTCTCCTGGGGTTAGTATTTTTGTAGCATTTATGGGAAAAGCAGACCACCATTGTATTGCTTTTCAGGAATAATTTGGGATTTGTTAAGGCTCCCAGGGAGTCCAAAGCTAAAAATATTATTTGGGTTTTGATTGTTACTGCTGCCAAAAAGAAATCAAAACCAACTCCCCAAACAGAATCTCGTTAGAGGTTGTTTAAAGGTCCGTTTAAAGAGTTCCTACAAGATGGATTATTAAATTTGCATTAGGGCAACCTGACCTGGAGCTTGGCATGGGTATGAAGAGGTGCAAGTCCCTCTCCTCTCTGCAGGCCCCCCAGAGCAGAAAGCAGCAGTCAATAGCAAATAACAACTAAGTCAAAAATCTTGGTGCCTCACAGGACCTGAAACTGCTGCTCCCCTAGGCTGCGTGTCAGCACTGGCATTTGGGAACAAGATGAGCACATGGAGAGGGAGCTGGGGATAAGGAGGGAAGAGGTGCAACAGTGCAGGTGAGCCACAGAAGCCACGGTGGGATATCACAAGTTCCCCTGAACAATCTGGTATAGGCAGAAAATATCATTATGATGAATTCCAAGTCCTGAACTTACATCTTTGAAATTATCGTTGTAAGGGAAAAGGTTAAACTACTTTTTGTTTGTTTGTTCATTTTCTTAAGTGGCGGCTCAGATTAGAGCTGACACCAGAAGGACAAGCACTGAATCCTGGACTAAATATTTCATTTCCACAGATGCTGACATCAAGTTTGTTACAAAGAAACTGTTTTGCATTGGGGTCTTATTTATTTATTTATTTAATCTTGTTTGCAGGCTTTCACTTAATTTATTTTTTACACAACCTTCTGTTGAATTTTGCAATGGACAAGGGAAAAGATAATTGAGCTCAAAATAATTGACTTGGAACTGGAACGAGGCGTGTTGTAAGAGAAAAAAAGGCTGAAGAAGTAAAAACCGCATTACCTCTGCCTTTCTTACAATTGTCATGTGCTCAGCTGATCTGCCTCATGCAAAGATCAAGGAGGGCTTTGCCCTAATTTGTGCAAAGAAGAGACTTTTTTTGAGTATCACCAGAGAGGGGTTCAAATTTAGGCAGAAAGGGCTGCAGCCAGGGTCATGGTAGGCCTTGTAACTTGCTGTTCCCTGTGTCATGACAGGCATCACTGATGTCAGGAAGCCCATCTGGGACGTGCTTGCCTTTAACAATCTCCAAGACTTGCTCCTCTGTGGCACTGTGCCTCAGACATGCAGGTAACATATTTCTTCTGGTGCAATCAGCAAAGGGCAGCTAAAGAAAGAAACGATGCTGAGGAGCCAAAGATTCCTTTTGTTATATTTCAGAGAATCACTGTAAAACTTCACATGGGAAATTATGTTTATGCTTCAATGCAGTAAGCAAAAGCATCCCATTTCCCTCCTCTGCCATTCAGGCTAAATTTGGCTCTCCTTGACACTAGTATCTTTGGAATACATCCATTGAACTTATTCTGTATTTTCACAGTGGTATCTGGGAGCGGAACATGGAATCTTATTTATTTATTAAGGCTATGTGGGTTTGAGATCTGTTGTTGCAGGAGGAAACTCCTCAACATTTTTTATGCTCAGTTGCAGAGGATTCAGCGCTACATCCAGAGGAACAGAGCCAATTAGCAGAGACAGGACTGCAGCTGTCTGTGCATTGCAATCCTCTTGTGCCGCTGCTGAGAGCGCCAGCTTCCAGGAGATCCAACCAGGGTCTTTCCTGGCTGAGAAGTCTTTGACGTCGGCACTGATGCTGAGGCAAGGGAGACACGGATGGATTAAAATAGCACAACTATTATCAGCTTCACTCAGAATTCTGGTTCAATGTAAATTAATTTGTCAGGAGAATAGAAAACTGACTTCTTCTCTGAGCGGCTCTTCTCTTCCCTGACTCCAGAAGCATCTCAGTGCCAGGAACAGCAGAGTCCAAGGCCTCATGACAGAAGCACCATTTGGCTCCTGGGGACAATCCCAAATTCTTTCCAAACACATCTGGTAGCTCAAGTGGACAGCAGTGAGATATGATGCCAACCTCATCCCACTGCCCCACTTACTTTCAAGGTAAGGAACCAGCCCACACAAGAAATTCCATGGACCTGCTGCAGTCAGAAGATATTCTCTGAGCCAGGAACTGGAGTTCCAGTTTCACCTTCATTTTGGGGCAAGTAGCTCCCTCTCTCTTCCACTCTGTTGCGCTTGGGAAAACAGCTATTAACAGCACTTCCCAAAAAGTGTCACCTCTGAATGCATTTCTCTCTGCGTTTGTGAAGGCTGGGATGTTCTCAGATCGGTTTTTAGGAGCTAGCACATTAGGTTTCTCTTATAAGCACATTTAGGTACTTGCTGCTCCAGAGCTTGGGGACATCCAGGAGAACATCCCAGTTTTACATTAGTCTAGCCCACAAGAGTGACCCTAATGTCTCAGCCTCATCCCAGCCTTACCCTCCTGCCTTCCTACATTATATTACTGCAAGAAGACTATTTCCTTCCCTTCCCCTGCTGCTCAAAAAAAAATGGGGCAAGCATCAGTCCGGGGAGCCTCAAAACAAAAAAGCCTCTGTGGAAGTGGTTGATTTTTTCTTGCATCTTCTGAAGGGAAGACATCTCTACAGAGTCTAGTGTGATCCTAAGACTGGGTTGGATGCCTACTCTGCCTGTGGTTTCTCAAAAGTCTCTTTGCAACTCAAGGTTCTTCTCAATCAGGTGACTTGGTAATGCTGCTGACGTGGTCCTGTGTGCTTTCACTTAGATGTTTGAAGGGGGAAAAAGGAAAATCCAGGGATTTTAGGCAAGAGAAGTTTGCTTTTCTCTGCCTCTGAGTTTCCCTTCAGGAGGACAGGTTGAAAACCCTCATGCTCTTTATTTTAGAGCTTGCCTCATGAACAGCTGGTTTTGCAGCAGTTTGACTTGGAACATTAAAAAAAAATTAGTTCCCTGCCAGTCCAGCATATTGCCATTAAATATCTCCCTCCTGTATTGGAGGCTATAGGAAAGTGAGAGCTGCATGTATATTCATCTCTCCCGCACACCATCTTGTATGTGGTTCTTGCTCCAGTCCTCCCCACTTGCCCTGCCTGGCTGTTTGGCAGCATCACCCCAAACACACCTGCACCCCCAAAGGAGCCAGTCCTGAGCACAGCCAGCTGACACACCCACCCAAGTGGAAATATGGATGCTGCTTGCAGTTGCTGCATGTCTGTTTGACCATGAGCCCGCCAGCAGGGCAGTGAGGGAATCGCAGGGCAGCTCTTCCCAGAAGGGTCTGGGTCCACCAGCCAACCCTGCAGCTTGTGTCACACCTTCAGTGCAGGAGAAAGCACAGGAAATGTCTTGTGAACTTCTCGATGAGGGCAACCTGCTACCAGGATTTGGATCTCAAACTTTGGATCTTATTTCAAGCCAAATTCACAGCTCTTTGGGAAGCTTATGTAAGAACAGAAGAAAGTCTCCCTGGCCTCACACAGCCTGCCTCCAAGTCTGAAGTAGAATAGGATCTGCTGAGTAGCAGCAGCAAGGAAGAAGCTAGAACCCAGTTCATTGTTTCACTGCTCTCCGAGTTCTTAGGTACCATGAAGGATGGAGAATGTTTCCAGATCTGAAACTAATTACCAGTCCTCAATGTGCACATGCCAGAGCCGGTTTCTACAGCTGGGTTTTGGCCATCTTCCCCACCAACATGAAGAGACTTGATACTGGTCATGCCTTTCCTGATGGTCTTAGCCCTTTCCTTGGGTACCTCAGACCCCAGGGTGCCAGCTGCTAAACAACAAAAAAATGCAGAAAGGCTGATGCCAGTGCCCACCATCTTGCTTCCTGAACATGAAAATACCTGTTCCCACCATCCCTGAGCAAGCAAAGCAACAGGAATATGATGATGTGACTTGGAGGCAACTGCTCCTCCTTTCAGGATGTGCTACTTTAACACCCTACACTTAGCAATGCCTGCCTCCAGCTCACAGCATGTGGGCAGGACAAAGATGCTCTGACAAGCCGAAACCCAGACAAGGAGGAATAATGGGTAGAGACTTGGCTGGACCTGGCTCTGAATAGGGTCCTTGTGTGGTTCGGCCAGGCCACAGACACCATAGCCCACTCATAGGGGAGCTTCGCACACACAGACATCCCCTGCCACAGCTGACGCTCAGGTCAAGATTCAGGGTGATGAGCTCCTGTAACCCATGTATGAGGCAAGCTCTGCCTGTGGGGAAACAAAGAGAAGCATGGAGGAGGAAAATCCATCATAGACAACAGCCAGTGTGTTCATAGTACCTCTACTCTTTCAGCTACAGATTTCTTTTTTGCTGCTCTCTCTTGTCTCCCTCCACAACTCTGCTTCCCTCCCTGCCCAAGCTTCCCATCAGAAGATATTTTCCTTCCTCCTTCCTCCCTTCCCAGTGGTAATTCTTGCTGAATTCATGAAAAAAATATGAACACATTTCACACACAGCTGCTCATGTCCTGAGACCACTGGAGCGAGAGCAGGAGCTGCATCACTGGGTACTCTGCGGCAGAGCCCCTGGGACTTGTCCTTCCCTTCCTTGGGGATGGGGCTGCTCTGCTGATGTGCTTGGCTGGGTGTGAGAAGGGCTCGTTAGGGATGGAGAACTCCTGCAGGCCCTGGCCATAGCGCAGGCAGCGCTCACCCAATGTACCCCTCGCTTGCTCTCCTCTACATGTCTCTGAGGAGGGATTCTCTTCTTCTCAACACTTTCAGAGCCACCCGTGATCTCCAGCTGGAGACAGACACTTCCCAGTCATCCACCCCAGTCCTGCAGCACACTGGCAGCCTGTCCAGGGAAGGGGAATTTAAGATGTGAAGCCTAGGTATTTATTTAATTTGTTAAGTGCTGCAGCTATTTCCCAGTGAGGAGAAAAATGCCTGTCCTCCTCTAGAGCCTATCATGAAGTTTGGAGAAAATTGCTGTAACTCTCCTCTAAGAAGGGGCTCTCCTGGACTGTTTGCCCTCCTGAGTGGCTAGTGGAGCAGCCTGTTGAATCCCTAGTTCTCACTCTGCCAGTCCTTGCTGCTCTCTGCAAACCCCTTGCTTCCAACATGATGGTTATCAAGGCTTTTGCTTGTTCTGTTCCCTGCTGTGCTGGTGTTATCTTGTTGGATTTCAGGTGTGCTCTAAGGCCTCAGCTCTCCATGAAAAGAAAAGCAGGTAGTAACATATCACCATACCAAGGGGTTGTGATGGGCACAAGCAGAAGGTTACCAAGGAGCATTCAGCTACCTCAAAGTTGAGTTCAGCAGATGGAAGTGATTTTGCTCAACTATCCGGCACTGCTGACCACAACTCTCTGTGATGCAGAGCTAATGCAAATTTTGGGTGGCAATAGCTGCATTTGTCTATATAATAGCACTTAATGCTATTCTTTCTGTGATGCCAGGGCCTTAATGCCTCTGATTCCTGACACCACCACAGAGTTGGTCCCTGCTGGGTGCTTAAGTGTGGCCCAAAGTAAGGCTGTCATCAGAAGCAGAAGTGTACTGACCGGACTTGTAGGCTGGCCCTATCATTAACTGCAGTGACACTATGTTCAAGACTGCCCCAGACACCACTTGTGCATGAAGTAGTCTCCACTCTGTGCTCTCTTGCATGTCAGAGACCTTAGATTGTTCCCTTTCACTGTTCACTCAGGTAACCCGAGCAGAACCTCTCCCTTCCAGGCACAAGAAACATCATGCTGATTTGGGGCTGCTACACGGGTGTGCTAATTATTGCCCACATCTGTCTCATGAACACAAGCCATAAACTGCTAGTTGCTTGTTTGAGAGTATATGAGAAGATCAGTGTGATAGCTTTTCAGCTGCCCTTTCCAAAAACCAGAGACCTCACCCTTGAAAAGCACCCATTGGTGAAGAAAAAGCCCCTGGCTGCTCTGAGGAGCAGTGCTTTGCCCCAGCCCAATCACTAGCTGCAAAAACATGCAAATTCTTGACCAACCCATCTCATTCTATTAAATCCCAGAGCTGTTTGACCTGATCTTAAAAAGTAACCAGGGGAGAGGAAAGCAGGATTATTGCATCCCTTTGGAAAGGTTTGTTCCCTATGCAGGGAAAGCTCCATGCTTTGCTCCCTCCCCAGCTTTGGAGGAATTGCCCACACAGTTTTGATTTGCTATTTCCCACCTCTCCCTCATTTCAAATCCTTTGGCCTGCCACACCTTCTGCACTGGAAACAAAGCCTTAAAACCAATTAGAGGAGAAAGGGAAAATAAAGCACACTGGTCCCCCAATTAGCACAAAGCACTTCAGCAGTCAGATCTTTGCATTTTAATTGTAATCGCTCCAAACACAAAAAGCTGAAGTAACAAACCCCACAGCTGATTAAGTCACTCCTCATCCCAACACTTGTTTATGTTTCTTGTTTTATTCCTTGGCCTCTGGACACAGCCCACTGATAAAGGCAGTGCTTTATTTTAACTCCTCCACCTAAATCAGTTTGCTGCACTGAATCCTATTCCAGAATTGTGTCTGAGCTCTTTCCCTGGTCTTGACTGTGCCTTTGGATCTTAAGGTGCCAGGGACATTCCCAGTACTGAAGGCTGGTGGTGTGGGGTGAAGAGCAGGTGAAAACAAGGGAAGACACAAGACAGAGTTCACAACAGCCCAGAGTAACTCAGGTGGGAATGGAGCTCAGCAAGTTTCTGGTCTAACCCCTCACCAAAGCAGGACCACCTTTGTAGTTAACTTACGTCCTTAGGCCTGTCCAGTCAAATAATGAGTAACTCCAAGTACAGAGGTCCCACAGCCTACCTGGGCCTGTGGGGTTTTTTTCAACTAACTACCTTCCCTATAGAAATTTTTCCCTTATATCTAATAGGATTTCCTCTGTTGCAATTCTGCCTCTTATCCTATTACTGCGAAAATTAATTAGGACCAAATTAAATCAGAAAGGGAGTACACAGACCAAAGAAGAGTTCTCAACCCTCTGTGAAAAGCAGGGAGCAGAGCACATCCTCAGCTTTGAGCAGACTCAGACCAAGCCACAGATTAGGAATACTTGAGGATTTAGCTCCAGATCAAGATGTGTGTAGCTACACATACACCAATAGATATGACTCTTAAAAGCAACCTCTACACAGTTTTCCCAAATAGGGGTTCCTCTTTCCAGTATTCAGCATAGATACAGTGTTGGATCTTCTATTTGAACCTGATGTGCTCTCCTTCCAGCCACAGACACCTAAGGTAAAATCGGGATGGAGACCAAAAATGATGATATTTGTCACTAGTTGAATCAACATCACCAAAACAACACTGTGTGTGGAAGCACATGCAGTAGGGGATTGCATATATACCAGAACTGCAGAAGGGTCATGTGTGAAGTGGAACTCAAGACTAGAGCTGCACATGTTGGGTCAACCTCTTTGCATTGTTGTCCCTGCGTCAGATCTTAAAGCCAGGGGACATCACATATCAGAGCAGGATCAGGGTGTGAACATTCAGCTCTAAGACTGGCAATTTTTTTGAAGGTCCTAACTGAGAAAGCTGGGACAGACACCAGGAAGAAAAAAAAATAGGGAAACTGTGTGAGACTAGTACATAGCCCTGTAACATATTTATTAAAGAAGACAGTAGAGAAGCAGATAGGAGGTCTAAATATGACATTACTTAGGAAACTCCCCCTGAAGTGGAATTGGAAAGGCAAAATGACTGACCCCACTGCAAGGGGTATCCATGGCCCTACTCAGGAGAAGCTGGTTGTTGAAGGACCCAGAGGATCAAAGGTTTTCATAACCTCTCTGGCCCCCATTATTCCTGTTGCTTCAGCACAGGAGCCAGCATGAAATGTCAGGTTGTTCTTTTAAGCTTAGAAGCAATAAGTTACTACGACCGTTGTACAGAGTTCACAGAAGGGTTTTCTTTGATTATTGTTGCTTTGTGAATTAGTTCTTTTAATCAAAGTGTTCTTTACTTAAAAGAAATTCTTGGACACAAAAGTATAAGTAGATGTGAGGGCTCATCTCTTTTCTAGAACACATTGCTCTTAGGTCCTGCAGCTGGGTGCAGAAGGGCTAGAGCAGCACAGCACATGCCAATGAGCAAGGGAGAAGCAGGTTCCTGGTCATCACCACTCCACAGGACAAGGGATGTCACCTCAGCTCTGCCACTTCCAATTCTGCAGGTGCTCAACCACACTTAGGATCAGGTCTTGCATAGCCAAACATGCATTTCAAACATATCCCCTTTCTGTAGAAGGGATGACTTGGACTTTTTATGTTTATTACATTGTGTTCAAGAATATCAAAGCCCAAAACTGTGGGCAATGCTGAACTTTAATTTCCTCCTGTAAATAGAGCTATGCTCACACAAACACACTATTTTTTGTTAGTCAAAGTAAAGAAGCAATTTTCACAGAAGGGTGGGAGATGAAAAGTGTATGGCTTTACACTGAATCAGAAATTTCATACAGAAGGATTAATATTTTTTTTTAGCCCCACAGGAAGAAAAGAAATGAAGAAACTATGTAGTCTCATAGAACTGGGACAGGAGAAAAAATCCTAATCCAAACATAGGCTCAGCAGTTACAATCAGGATGTGAGCAGACTCAGCTCCCTCCTCTGCCTTAAGGGATATGAAGCAGCAGGTCCCACATCTCTGTGGTGGGGAAGGCATGCCAGGCTGCTCCAGCCCTCCTATTTTGATAGCTTTCCAGTTTACACGAGTAACAAAATGTTCACTGTCACAGGAGGTAGAGGCCATGGACTGCACCCCTAGGGCATGTTGTCCAGCAGCAGGCAGAGAGCGGGTTTGACCTTGCACCTAGGAAAGGATTGGGAAATGGTAAGAAGCAAGCAGATCAATACTCCCTCTGCTATTGTATTGCCTGCCTTTAAGGCCTTTTTGCTTGTGTGCTCAGGGAAATTCCTCACCTGTGGGAATATAATGAGATTGCCCCAGGCGCCATACAGAAAAGGTCCTGATCAAAGGAGCTTGCTGACCAAGGAGAAAACAAAAGCACCTGCACACCTCCCCTATCCTCCCTGCTAAGTGGAGTGGATAAGTCCCAAGATCCTCAGGAAAAGGCCATATTTACTGCCCAGATTTCTCACTCCACAGACCAGCAAGTCATGCAGACTTCCACCATGCATGCTATGAAGTAATCACATCCAGGAGAGAACTCCTCAAGCCTTTCTGCCAAAGTCCTTGAAAAAAGCTGTCTGGCCTACAAAGAACTGAGTAGCAACCCCGACACTTGGCAATATTGATCTCTCACCTCCTGATTAGGCAGGAGAACAAGACTCCCCTGCAAGCACAGCTGGGGTGAGGGAATCAGGCATCCTTTAGCAATCAAAGGGAGCCTTCTCTGCTCCGGTCTCTGTCAGCCACCTTCCTTCCCTCCTGCTATGCAACTTACAGAAATAAATCATTTAATTAATCACCCTTAAAGGAGAAATACAAACCTCATGTAAGTAATGGATTTTAACACTAGCTGTGTTTCTAGGCACAGAAACCCAAATCATACTGGAGCTCACCATTGATTCATCTACTTTAGCAAATGCATTTGCCTGCTGTTCCAGTCCCCGACCACCCAGGTGCAGTGTCTGCAGGAGTTATGCATGGCATTTAACAATGTCCACTGCCTTCAGATTTTCCACCACTTCATGAGCAACAAGACAACAGATCTCAACTGTTTCAATATCAAGGAACACCCTGTGCAAATGTGAACTCTGAAGTACAAGACATTATGGAGGACATCTAACATACCTCAGGTTAAGTCCCTTGCACACTTCAAAACTTCCTTAGAGAACTTATGCCACCCCACCCTTTCTCCTAGAGCTCAAGGCCTCTTGCATCCCAGCCTCAGAAGGCAGGACTTTCCTGGTATGTGTTTTGGCTGCCTCAGATTTTATGTTTTTAAAGTGAGGAGTTGTCCAAGAAGTTCTGTTACTAAATGCCAGTGGATCTTTTGCAACGATAGGAAGCAACAAGAACAGAGCTGCTCCATGAGTTGTGACAAGGGCAATTGTTGTGACAGTCCCACAGTAGCCAAGCAGAGCAAGGCTGGCAACAAGATCGATTGACAGCACAGTAACTGTGAAACAAATATGAGCTGAAGAGACAAATCTGATGTTGATATCAACAGCAAGCCAGGACAGAGTCAAGCACAGACCCTACCAGAAGTAGGTCGAGGTGAGGCTGTTCAGGCTAATTAAAGCCTGTTAGTGCAGACAGGGTCCTGACACAGGACAGCAAACAGCATGATTCAGGTGTGCATCCCTTACAGGTACCAGGTTTGCTTTATCAGGTTTGCCTGCTGGCCGCCAGCACACAGCCTGCTGCAGGAGGGAGGCCCTGCACCTTCTGCAGCTCACTGGGGTAGCACAGCAGCTTCAAATTACCTGCTAAGAGAAGAGAGAAAAGTCATCCTTCTTCCTTTCTCTCTTTGGCTTTAATGTCCCCTGTGCCAAGGTATGATGGGAATGAAAGTGTATTGGTAAAAGGAGTGGAGAAAGGCAGAGCACAACAATGAGCTGCATGACTTAGTTCCTACAGCTGAAATGGGGAGACATAGGGCTGGGTACACAAGAAGCTTCCACACTCCAGAGACACAAAAGAAAGTAGACAAATCTCCATGGGTAAACTTGGTGTACATGTGAGTCCATCATGATATTAAAAAATTCACAGCACATTAAACAAAACAAAGGTATTCGACCTGCCAAGGTTCTCTGGTCCCTGTGATCTGGTTAGCTGTCACTGGTATCAAGTTCTTCAGCTCCAGTCTTACTTTACTTATTTCATTTTTTTTCTAGGTATAAATGATGACTATGCATGCCCTTCTTTGTTTTATTCATATTCTTAGGGGCCTTTCTCCTCTCTCATTTCTTTTTCTGCTCTGTATTTTGCCTTTGTACAATGCATCCTGTATTCTCCATTTGCCTTTTGTCTGAAACACTTAACTAGCTGAGGTTTCCCACTCCTGAGATTTTCCCCTCCTCCTGGAAAGCTTACAGAAGTGCTGAGTGTGTAATCTTTGTCTCTCCCAGGAAGATGCATGAATCAGGTAGGGTTGCTGTCCTGGGATTGTGGGGTACTCAGAGGTTAATTTGTGAAATTAACTTCAGAATCAGCAGCTGCTGCAGTTGCTAGTACTTCAAGGGAGAAGGAAAATGCTGATGGTAACAGCTGCCTCTATGATTTATGAGCAATATAGGAACATCTAACAAGCTCTAGAGAGCTGCATATGGAAGGGGATTTTCCTGTGAATGACCTTCTTTAAGAAAAGGTACTAAGCACATATTTGAGGGGGAATTGCAAAAGACTTCCTCAGTGGAGAGCAGTTCACCTTTCTTTTGCCTGTCTACAACATCAGCACCCTCCCTGCAACAAGGAAGGATGACAAAGCGGTGATCTGAAGACGCTTTCAGGGAAATGATCCTTTTCTGTAAGACACTGTCTCCTCACCTCTAAGGTCTTTGAAGAAGATACTTTTCATTATCCCAATACCTCAACATGACTGTCTAGAATCTTTGCATGATGACAAGTAGGTCAATATGTGTGCAAATACGTAGGGCAGTGAGAAGATGGTTGGAACACTCTCTTTTGTTTTATCCCTCTTGACTCCATTTGTGGATAACCCTTTCTTACAATTAGGGTGACCCAGGGTGCACAACAGCTTCCACCAATGCATCACTCACATTGGCATAATAGATTGTAGGAGTTTTTCCCTAAGTTGCAGAGCAGATACCTTATCCTGCCTCCAAGGACAGTGCAATGCTTCTCCTACTCCAGATAGACAACTCTACCAGTAAATAATGTTGGCTGATTGGGGTGACAGTCCTATCTCCCTTTTCTGAACTATCACTGGAGAGGGAATAAGCTCTTCTTTGCAGCAGGAATCCTTGCAAACTCCCCACTGACATCACAAATGCTCTCTGATGCTGCTGTGGTTCAGTGAGTAGGGCACTACACCAGGGAATCTGGAGACTTGAACTTTATGTTTCTGTTTTTCTTGTTAATACCATTCTTGGGTGCTCCCTCTTGCTCTGCTTACATACTTCCTGAGGCATTCACAAGCTCCTGTAGTGTGAATCATCATTGCTGTTTCATAACGTGAAGCCAGGTGGAAACTTTATCCAACAAAAATGTAAAAATGAGCAGTCATGTACTTCTATGCCACCCTTACTTCCACTGCATAAATTACATTCTTTTCCTTTGTCCAGCAAAGCTGACCAGAAGCACTGTTTTGAGAGAGTCTCAAATGAGAAAGTTAAATTCTTCTGTGGGGGTGAGGGGGATGTACATGTACGGGTATGCTGCAGGGGAAGGGAGCTCAGGAGATTTTGGACTGAGTACAGAAATACCACAAGACAGAAATATTCAATTGTCATTAGTTATTTGACTTTTCACTTTTCCAGAATCTTAATTTTGACTTGAAACCTATTACCTGATTAATAAACACTTAATGGCAGATTCCTTTAATTTGTCTTCTCATAATGGGTTCCAGCAGTCACATTTATGAGAGCTTGTCTTCATGACAGAAACTTACTTTTTGTTTTGAATGCAAACACAGCCCTGGATGTATTCCCATGAATCGAAGAACATGTTATTTTTTTGAAGAAAGACTTAAAACTGGGCTCATGATTAATTCACCAAATTAAATTAAACCAGTTGGCAACTCTGATTTAAAGTTGGCTCATTTTCACCCATCTGACTTCAAAATGGCAGAATGGATTTTGCTCAAACTTTAGGGAAAAATAAAGAGCTTGCCTTTGAGAAAAGGAAGAGCTAGAAATAGAAATATGAAATAGTATTTGTGTATCCTCCTTGGTCATCCAATGTTAAGCAGAAGAACCAGCTTGCCAGTGGCTCTGCCTGCAGGTGCACAGCAGTGGAGGGATGTCTTCATCAGATGACGGTGATGTCCAGGTGCAGAACCGAGCAGCAATTCCTGCAGGAGTGTCACTGGCAGTGCTCAGCAGATCGCTGCCTTTCTGCCCCTCTCCTAAAAAGAGGCTCCATCTGTACCTGCAGCACTCGCCTTTAAACTCAGTATTTACTCAGTATTACCAAACTGGACAGCAGCTCCTATTATGTTCTTCACAGCTCCCTGAGGAGGGTGCATCTCCACATAGCAACTGAAAGATGAATCTAGTTGAAAATATATTCATCATTCACCAGTAAACCCACAGACTGAAAGAATACACAGTATGAGGATGTGGGTGGGTGAGGATGGATCTACCCTGTGGGGTTGGGTACATGGTAGATGTGCTATCTCAAAACAGTACCACTGTGAGCTCTGCATCACACCACAAAAACACTGGCTTTTTCTACATGAGGAGAGTTCTTTCCTGAGGGCTTGTACAGCAGCGATTTTAGACATGGAGCATGAAGAACACATCCTCGTATCTGTCTTATCTGTTGATACTGCTTCTTATTCAAATGACTTACACTTTCTAATTGGTCTTGCATGTTTGCCTGACAACATCACCTAAGAGTAATGTGAGTGCTAAAGCTGGACTCTTCTGTTGTCACACAAGTGCAATCATAGGGGAAAAGGATGGGTAGATCTTTTTTCCATATAGTCGATACAGGCTAAAGTCAGATCCTTCCTTGACAGAATATGAGTTTTAGGGAGCTCTTCTAATTACTGATTTAGGACCTGACCTGTAAATACATAACACAGAGTGTTATTTGACATACAGGCTACAGACTAAAACAGAGATGATCATAAAAAGCCACTGTCCATAACAACTTATATAAATCACATTTTTAACCAGAAACTCCTCTGGAGAATGCTTCCAGTTACAGACCTTGTTACCATAATTTGCGCTTTTGTTATTGCAAGGCCAGACTCCTGCACTGTGCTTAGTATGATGCCAAAACTGAAGCAAACCCATTAACCAAAGCTGGTGCAGCCATGATGCTGGTCAGCAATATCCGTTGTTGGGTTGTTTGACCCAGAGCAAGCCAGCTTCCCGGTGCTTGGTAGGAAGTGAATGTCACAGTTTGGTGGGGTTTATTGGGCAAGTAGCCAAAGGCCTCAAAACTACCTGTTTTGGGAATAATAAGTTCTCATTTTCACGGAGAAGAAGCCTTCAGCCTTTCAGCAGACATGTCATAGGATGCTGAGTTACTTTTGACTTGTGTTTGCAGCAGCCTATCCAAACAGACCCTGCAGTCATGGAAAAGCCCTGTCTTCCTGCCTAGCCCATTTGGCATAAGAAATGGAGTGACAAAGCTGACTGTTGAAAGGGAATGTGGGCTATCTCCAGGCTGTTCGTGACTGAACATCTCTGGTTAGGGGAAGAAGTCCATGAGTGGGATTCAAGGTCGGATCCTCTGGTTGATATTGCATTTCCCATGAGCTGATGAGAACACATGGAACAGTTAATATTTAAACTGTTGACACAGTGCCCGATTTAGACAGCTGCTTCAGCATCACCCTCATTTGGAGAAGTGTATTGTCTGGGGGAAAGCCACATGATCTAAATAGCAAGCACAGAATGTCTAGGCTCCCTCAAACCACATTGCAGATGAGTCGGCTTGTCTCCTACTCTCCAGGCAAAGAGTGACTTACAAGGGCTTTTCAGCACAGGGTCTATTAGACAAAAATTCACAAGACAACTGGCCAGAAAATGTTTCTTCTTTTTTTTCTTTAAGAACTGTAAAAAGTAATTGAAGTAATGGTGATTCAAATGAAATGCTTTTCAGCTGCCTTGAAATAAAATACTTTATTTCATTTAAGGCTTAGTACCCATTTTGCTCTCAATTTTTCTTTTACCAAATTTCCCTCTTTCTGCCTCCACCTGTCTGAAATTTGGCGGTGAAAATTGTGTTGATACAGGTCAAACATAATTTATTCTTGGACACAAACTGCTCCAAATGTGGAGCTCTATCATTATTTGAATATTCAATAAGTTTATTAGCACCATTAATGATAACAGTACCCCTGCTGTTATTAACAAAAATCCTTTCATTCTCCCATAACAGAAGTGGGCAGGTACTGAATTTAATGGGGTGTTTGTTGCTGCAAACAGTGTAGACATACCCTATCTGGGCTTTCAGGATGTTTGTGTATATACTGGTGCCACTTACTAAGGATATGAATTAATATAGCCATATTGTTGAAATTCTAATCTAGACAAAATATTCTTGAAAAAAGGACAAAGGGTAGTTTTCCTGGGCAGGTGTGACCTGAAGATTCATAGATGTGAAGCAGTTATTAGCACCTTGACCTGAACTATGACTAGAAGAAATCATTAAAGCTTTTTCCCCTGTTGCAGTATGAGATCTTGTGATAGAAACCTAGGGGATAATAGATTAACCAGAAGAGAACAGGAAGGTAAAGTGAGATTAGCAGGGCTAAAATCTCACTTTAAATTAAATGAGATGGCAAGATGTGAGTTTTTCCAGCAGCTAAACATAAGCAGTTATCTCTAATAAAATGAAGGCAGGAGGAAAAAGAGAATCACAGAAGCCCCCTGGAGTGGCAGATTAGCAGGAACTGTAACTCACCATCACAGTTTGAAAAGATTTCCATTGTGCTGCTCTCCTCTTTTCTCACATTACTTAAGCATAAACACAGCAGACACTATCCCCTTGCTTTTTCTCATTTAAAGCTACAAAATAATTGGCATTTACTGTTTGTATTGAGGGGCAAAGCCTCTTTAGCTTTCATCTAAGATTTTGGTGAAGCTGAGACCCTCAAGAGTTTGGACATCCAAGACTGAGGACCAGACATCCAGCTAACGTGTTGGATTTCAAAAAGCTTCAGCTTTAAGCAAATATGGGGTAAGCGGGAAAGGGAGAGGGAAGAAATGCTCCCAGGGCCTACCTACTGCTGTGGCTGTGCCAGAAAAGGGCAGCCTCTCAATTCAGCAGTGCTTTGGGGCTTTTAAAGACAAGAACTGTTTTGATGGCAGGTGAGGACTGCTAAAGGTTGAATTGTCAAATTTGAAGAAAGCAAGGTAATAGGTTTATATTGTATATAGACTTCAGTGGTAAAAAAATCCAAAGGCAAAAAAGAAACATTCCTCCTCAGCATCTGCCAGATATCATACAGTCTGCTGGATGGGTGGTGACTTCTGTTGGTGTTGGAGAGGGGAACAAGACTGGATTTCACATCTTGAGTGCTGAATGCAGTTCCTAACATTGCTTTTTTCCTGACTTTTCATTCTAACACCCACACTGATCCCACTGGCAGTAGGTCCCAGCTGAAAGGAGATACAGATACCTGAACACCAAGCTGGAGCATATCAGGCAGTGTAAATTTTTCTGTTTTCCTACCTGTGTGAGGGAGACAGCATGTCTCTGCTTCAGGGATGCAGGATACTCCTGTCAGTAGCAAGCAGACTTCCACCATCCCAGCAGTATCTCTGCACTACTCTTTCCCTGTATTTTTAATCCTCAGATGTATGCTTACAGCGTAAAGCCACAGAGATGTGGAGAAGACCAAGCTGTGAAGAACCCAGCCTGGATAGGGTGTTAACGCCACTTTGCACCACAGGGAAGGGGAGATTCAAAGCCAGCTCCCTCCTTTTACCTGCGGTCACAGCAGACCTCCCTAACAGCCTCCACCTGTGTCCACACAGCTCCTTGCTGAATGATGCCAACACACTACAGCACCTTGGCTGTTCAACAGACTTACCCACTCTGCAATAGCTGCCAGACAGCTTTACTTGCACATCCAAAAAACTTCTAGATGACCTCAAAAGGCCAAGCCTTTTAAACTTTGAAAAAGAAATTTTGGGAAACTGGAATTTAAGACTCAGCCTATTAACGTGATGCCTCAATGCCTTACCTTAAGTGCATCAGTGGTTTATGAAAATGGTCCTGTCTCATCCACTTTTGGTTAGCATGGCAAAGTCTAGAAGTGCTTGATTACTTTATTTGCTTGTGGAAATAGGACCAAGAACCTTTGAAAATGTAATCTCTGATCTTTGTTCTTCAAAGTTACTCACCTTATAGTGGAAAAATAAGATTTTTTTAAATTTTTGCCTTTGCTCTAGGCAGTGTCATAGAGCTTGTGCATATCCAGGCTCCTGGTTCAACCCAGGAGAATGCTTGGACATGCAGAAAACTTTGCTTAAGTTCTAGCAAAGTCCTTTGGACATACATTTCATGGCATCATTACAGTTATGTTTAAAGCTAACAAGTTTGAGTCCTCTGGATGGTCAGATTGACTTGCTTTTGAGAGGCCAGTAATACAGACTTGGCCTAAAGACAGTGCCTTGAAAATGGAAACATGTAAGAACATTCAAACAAGCAGAGAAAAAGTTGTCTGTTTCTCCTTTAAAGGCTGTATTTTATAAGTGTTACGTTTGTTCTGGGTAGGAAAAAAAAAGCAAATCCAAAAGCCCAAGAAAGATTCCTAACCAATTAATAATTAACAGTGTCCAAGTACATTTATGTCCACGTACAGAATTTGTTAAAAAAGAAATTTTTTTTGTGTTTTAACACCTTTTTCAAAAGAAAAAAAAAAAAAAAGAGAGAGAGAGAAGAAATTAATGTACACATTACACTATTTTGGCACTGGTATGGATGATTTTTAAAAACAGGTTTTGTTATATTTATAATGGTTTGTACAAAATTGTAAACTATTTTCAAGTTTGTTTGTTTTCACTTTTGTCCATCATCACCTTTCAAAAACTGTCACTGCAGGAACAAAAATACCCCACGCAAAACCCCAAAATAAAATCAAGGCAATTCTCCTTGCCCCTTCCCACCATTCCCCCTGCCCTTCTGCCCACCCTCCTGAAAAGATGAAGGAGACAGTTTTTGAAAGCACCCAGCAGTAATTGGTGAGCGTGCCCTTCCTGGAAGCCCTCCTGCAGCATGGCGTGGGCTCCAGCTCTCCAACTGACACTGGACGGCTGAGAGCAGAAAATGCCACCCACCAATCACATCTTCCCACCTCTAGAGTAGACAAAGATGGCTCTTTAGGTCATTTGATTTTATTTCTTTGTTGTTTTTCCCTTTTTTTTTCTTTTTCCCTTTTTTTTTTTTACAAAATTTTCTACATCTAAATCACTTTGCTAGAAACATTATTTTTCTTTCCTTTTTTTTACATTAGTTAAAGCAGAATCTGCTTTTGTGAAAAAAGACAAGGATCAAGGTCTTATTTCATGCAGAAAATGTAAATTAAAGATCATAAAAATGGGTGGTTCTGGTTTTTTCATTGTTTTCTGTTTCTTTTCTTTTTTTTTTTTTTTTTAACGCTGTACAGGATGCAACGCAACCACTCAGAGTGTGTTAAGATGGTTCACAGCAGTCCCTTTGATAGTATACATTGATGCTGACATTGATCTCCCTGTCCTGTTGTCATTGTTCTCCAGTTAGTTGTCTGGATTTCAGGCCATATAAGATGTCCCCAATTAGAGAAGACTTTGATGCTTCTTCGTCTTTGGGAGGAAGATGGATGGGTGCCGTTTGAAAGGATGATACGTTGGCATAAATGATCTAGATTTTCCTGGGAAGGATGCCCTGGCCTTAGAGGTCTTATCTTGTTTGCTTTCATACCTCTTGGCATAACATCCCTGTAGTGAGCACATCATGAGAGGGCGTCTGTCCTTCAGGAACTGGTTTCTCTTCTGAAAGCGGATGTGATTTCACACAAAGACACAATATTATGACATGCCAGGCAATGGAAAGAAAAAATACTACAGACTGGAGTATTGTGGTCCTGCTACCAGGATCATGTGTACTTGCCAATGGATGGGATGTTTCTGGGTAACTCTTGAGGCTTTCCTTTATTCTCAGTTTTTCCATTTTCTTCTCCAGCAACTAACTATTCAGCTTTCCAGATGTCAGAAACTCTTCTCTGTGACAACTGCTGAGCCTTTCTAGGGGGTCCTAGAAGGTCCTAGAAGAGCCCAACCCAGTGAAGGAAATGGATCCAGGCATGATTTTAAGCAGATGAGCAGTCATCAAGTCAGCTCCTGTGCTTAGACTTGTGCAAGGAGTGGGGCTTTCTGGGACTGGGCAATGTGTGGCTTTAATCTTACCATGTTTCTTTGCTTTGCCCATCCCCTTCTTCTCCAGTACAGTTGAAATGGGAGAGGGGAAGGTTAGCACAACCTCACCTCCCTTGCTAACCTAACCTTGGTAGGGCCTGAAACCCAGGAATTTCTGCACCATCTCTGCCTAGGAGAGGCTCTGGGACACACCTCCCTTCTCTCTGCCTCCAAATTCATGGGGTATGAAGCTGATGAGATATCTAATAGCCTGGAAGCTGCACTAGCAAAAGATACATTCCTGTTCAAAGCACCCTAATGGGTCCCCAGATGTCCCTGAGGCAGGTGGCACAGTGCTCCCAGGAACTTCAGGTCCTGTGGGCCACTGTCTCTGAAGAAACAAGGTTAAGCATTGCCAGTTATGCCAGTGCCAGCTCTCTCATGAGCTGTGCCTCCTCTTTGACCTCCCACCTGACATGTCATGATATTGCACAATAGCCACCACTGCAGTGAGAATTTATTTGCTTGCCTTCTGCACTCACCACTGAGAACCTCTGCTCTTATTTGGAATGGTCATTGCCTCAGCAAGGCTTGGTGCTGCAGGAGCATAGGCTCCACGGCCTTTGGCACAGCCAGAGGATGATGATAAGAAAGAAGAGACCAACCAAATGCACCATACCCTACAGGTAAAAATAAAGAGGACCTGCTCAAGGCCTGAGTGGGGTCGATTGAATCCATTCCAGTGCAGGGCACAACATCTGCCAGCAAAGAGGCAGCGTCAGTTCCTTTCTCTGCAGAGAAGAGTTGAGATCAGCACAGAGAGAAATGCTTCTGCTAACCTGAGACAGGGTGTTCCTGATGCTGAAAAACAGACCACTGCCCCTTATCTGAGTTCACAAGAGGCATCAGCATCACAACAAAGGAAATCACGTTTTCCTTCCTTACTGGCCTGGTTTTCTCAGTCTGCTGGTCCCCAAGCCCTCCCCACCAGGCTCAAAAGTGCCAGGGCTATCTGTGTAGCTAGGCAGAGTGAGCCACGTGGCATACCCAGTGAGGCACACTGTGGTCAAAGACATGTCCAGAGGGGTAAGAAAGTCAGGGAAAAGATTTTTGGCCCTCCTGCCTGGACATTCTGTCCACTGGCTGCCCAGTGAGGTCCCCAGACAAGACCTAGACCCAGCATCTGACCATGGCAATTAACCCTGACACTACCCCATGTCATTCTCCTGGCATAGCAATGAGAACTGTGAGCCATTAGGCTTTACAGGAGGCAAACCAATACTAATCTACTGTTTAAAACACATACTGGAGGAGAAATTATCACCCTCTTCAAAAAATAATGTTACTCCCCACTATGTTATCTCATCCTTTCTGGGAGAAAAGTCTGCCAGTATAAATGTCAAACTCAGCCTGTGCAAATGATAAAATGTGCATCCCTGTAACATAAATGGGTCTACCACCTCTCATCTCCCCACTTTGTCACACACTTATTAAATAGTACTCTCTAAGTACTTTCTGCCTGTAACACTGGCAAGTTCTGACTCTCTTAGAAGGGAGGTGACAGCCCACAGCATGGAGCTGAGAACAGGAGATTTGGGATGGTTCAGGTCCATTGTCTCTAGGGATTGATGATGAAAGAATAAGGTTCTGGGAGCAAGGGACGGCATTTTGTTTTAGAGTTTTCTAGTATAGAGCACAATAGGGTCCAGGAGCTCATGCTCACATAAGTCCTCCCTCTTTTGTCAAACACCTCTTCTTTCTTACCCATGAGTCATGGTTGGCCTGCTTATCAGCAGAAATGGCTGAGCCAGGGCTGTGTGGCTGCACCATACTGATGCACTCCAGCTAGAGTGGCAGCTGCAGTAGAGAGAAGTCTTACTGCTGAAGAATGGTCTTTCCTAAGAAGACTGAGACTTCCCCCTTGTCTTCCTTGCATGTAAAGTTTTTTAGCCTCACTGCAGTAATACAAACAATACAACATTCACTGGCCCAGCCGTAGAAAGAAGCCACACTTCTGCCCCATGGAGGCAAGACTGTCCTCTGCTTTTCTATAGCATTAAACATAAGATAAGACAGACAGGCCATTTCTCATATTGTTTTTTACCCTTGACACTCCTCCTAGTCCAGACAAAGATGGATTTTAACACAAAGGGTTACCCATATGTCTCAGATCCACCAATATCACCATCCTTGGAATTCCTCATCGCTCATTTCTGCAAACAGGAAACTGCATGGAAACCAAGTGTCCCTCAGTCCAGATTCAGTCAGTGCTCTACAGTTGAACCCACTCATTTGTACTTTTGACCTTCTGTACTTCTGCTGAAAAATTTGTCTCTGTAAGGCCCATGGCCACCAAAACAGATAACTGAGCTTAGCACAAGGTCCCTGCTTCGCAAGCTTTTCCAAACTCATCCTTCACAAACAGCCTGGAACCCACAGACAAGATTCTATTGAATTGCAAATAGTTTAAAGATAAATCTTTTTATCTGAATGGCTTTCTTTGTACCTCTTCTGAGGAGCTGGGATGTCCTAGCACTTGTCACCCTAGACTAAGTCACAGGGTGGAAAGCAGCAGCAGCAACAAAAGCAACAAAGAAAGTTGAGGCTTATACTGCCTTTACTCCATCTGCATTATTTCATTTATGGAAGCGATATCTGATATCATCTTCACTCCCTTCACTACATCCCAAGATACAGTAAGGTGCAATGCAGGTTGACTCTCTGGAAGAGACCAAGAGATAAGTCTGATACACAGCCTCCTCTCATTGGCCTTAGGGATGATGGGATCAAACACTGAAAAGTTACTTACATACCATCACTTCCATCTTTACTGCCCACCTCTTCTTTACTGTGCTTAGAGACGGATCAAGGAGTCAGCCCTAAGATCACCATCCCAGCAGGCTGCACCTCCGTGCAGGCATAGGCACAGGTTTGCACTCCAATCCCTGTGGGAAAAGTCTAGGGAAACGTGTTATAATATCAGCCTGGAGGACAGTGCTTCTTTATTATGCTTGTCACCTTTCAGCTGTTCTTTACTTCTGAATGTACAGAACTGTTTTTATTTGGTTTACAAGACATTAGAAATCAAACATCTTTTTTTTTTTTCAAAAGAAAGAACAGAACCAAACAAAAAACAAATGAAAAATAAAGCCCAAACCCCAACACTATATACATCTTTTTCTCCCCAGTTTCTTCTCCAGTCCCTTCCTCCCTCCCTCCCTCCTTACTTCCCTCCCTCCCAGAATCTGCATTAGGTCCTCTTCCAACACATAGGATTCACATCTCCCACCCAATCCATGCCCCTGACCCAATTTCCATGTCTACTGTAAAGACATCCCACTCTGCTTGGTAAGACCAGTCTCATCTCCAAGAAAGCATTTGGTAACCTGCATGGCATTTCTTGTTCAGGTGGCTCTGACCTGACACCAGGGTAGAGCTCAGTCATTGCTCCATGTTGCTCCCCTGCCCACCCCAGCTCAGCTCTTGAAACATTGTCCAGATGCAAATGATTGTCCCTGCCTAAAGGGACTGAGCTCTTACTGATGGCAGTGCACTGTGAGTCTCCTTCTATTTTCCCAGTTCCTGACCTCACCATCTCCCAGAGGCTGCCATTTCTGCCTGCTGGAGACTGCTGCCATGGCTGGATTTCTTTGAGTGCTGCCTGCAGCTGTACCCAGCCTCTGACTCAGTAAAGGTCCCTGGTTTTCAGTGCTCTAGTCCCTTCAAATCTATTGTATTGCACATACATTTTCAACACCTCTCTCCCATTTGCTTCGCTTCTGAAGTTACAGCTCTCTCCCATCAACATCTCTTCCTCATCCCAACCTCTCCATTAGGATTTCAGTAACCACCTTCCCTAAAGCCACCGTCCTTTGATCTGCAGCTCCAGAGGTTTCTCTTCTGCCTGATAATGGCCGAGAGATTAAAAACCTCTTCCTCCTGTCCACAAAAAAAGGAAACAAAACCAGCTCCCTCCCCCACCCCTTATCTCATCCTGCCAGAGCCTCTGAAGCAGATCTGGTCAAACAGACTAGCCAGATCAGTTCCCCACATGGCTCCATTTCTGGGAAGTGGATGTGCTGTCCATTGGACAGAGGAAGTGCCAAGCATTGGCAGGTTCCCTACTTATTTGCAAGACATAAGCTGCTGGCGTGGTGTCAGATGTGCATGCAAGAAAGCTGGATGCCAGTTAAGACCTACAGTCCTGTTTGCTTCATGCACTGTGAACTTATCCTATATACACTATGGGCTGGTTTATGCTTGAAGACATGAATATAAAGGTATACATTTTCCTTTTACCTCAGTAACCAAAACTTTACTTTCACCCATGGAACAGCAGGGGTTTGCTACCAGGGCTCTTATTTTCCTCTTTTGTTCTTTCTCTCATTCTCTTTTCAGTTCTCAATACTCAAGGTGAAGGGGGGATAGGAGGGGGACAGGTAGGATTACAGTCCCAAGGTCCTAGTTCCTAAAGGTCCCTGAGTGACAGCACTATACAGTATCAGAAAATGAAGCAATAGAGTTGCGTTGGCCATGTATATCCTGAGAGAGATTTCATTTCTATTTTTCCTCTTCCTCCTCCTCCATATGCAAGTCTTAGGCTGTTATACATGGGAAAGGTGCAAAATGTTCTCCCCCTGCCCAGCACCCTCGGGCAGCCTGGAGCACCCCACATGCTCATGTTACAGTGTCTCCTAAAAACCACAACCTATCGAGGAGCAATCCTGCTGCAAACAAACCAAGCCTCAATCAGAATTGCCTCATGCGCCACTACAGCAAAGCCAGAAGAAGCTCCACTTTGGAATAGCACTTGCACCTTTTCCTCCCCCTTTCCCCACTGCCCTCCCTTCACAAAGAAAAGTTGGATAGCAGTTGGCACACAAGCTGCAGTGTGGAAATTCCCTCCACCCTTCCTAGAACATGAACTTTGTACCCACTGAATGAGAGGTTCATGCCTTTCCTTTCCTCATGCTTGTGATGGCTTGAAACCTCTGAGCATTGAGTATTATTAAAATGCCTTTTTTTCTCCACTATCTCCTTTCTGGATCACTGGACCTCAAAACAAGACATAAGTTTTTTTGCCTTTCTTAGGGGTGGATGCAGACAGCTATGGAGGAGGAAGATGGAGGCGTCACCTCAGTTCTGCAGGAGGGCATTTCTAAAGCCCTTCAGCATTCTTAAACTTTCCCTATATGGGAACACATTTTCTATTACTCATCTGACTCACAGGACATTCAGTTGTTCTCCAGCATTCTGCCCCATCACCAGAAATTATAAGGCAGTTCCCGAACTGTGAAAAGTCCTGACTGCACACTCTTTGGCAAAGATTATTGTGTAGGACCAAATAGTCCAGATGTCTGGATATACTAAGACTGACTCTATGAAGTAAAACCAACCTGATAACACCAGGTCAAAAACATTCAAAGAGAGAAACTAGGATGACTCCTGATAAGAAAGAGAACCCAGCCAACAGAGAACTGAGGCAATAACAAAGGAGTCTGGCTCCCAGTCCCAGGAGGTGAAGAAATCAGCTGAGTAATGCTTTTTCCCTGGAAATCTTTCGGATTGTCACTATGAAATTTTGGGCTCAATCTCAGATTGAGGCCTCAAATGTTAAACATACATCCCCACCCTATGCCTGATCTCCAGCTGCTGGAGGCCCTGGGCTGTACCTGAAGGGCACTGGATGGGGTTGATCTGGATCCCACTCTGAGTGGGGCTTAGCGCCAGAGCAGCAAAGAGCATAGATGGGTTTTCTATCATCTGTGTGCTGCCTCTACTGGTCTTTGGACCAGCTGAGAGAGCTCTCCAGAGCCTAATTCCTACCACACATCTGTCAGGCTTTTAATACAATCATCAAACTACTGGAGTTCCTGAATCACGTCCCTCAGCTTCGTAATTTCTTACCACATGGCCATTTGTTCTCCCTCCAATCTTAACAGGCTTCTTGTAACCACTTCTTTTTTTCTGTGCTGTCATTCTGACCACCCTTTATATTGCATTCACATATATAAAGGGTGTTTAGATATTTTACTTAATCATCAATCAGCTGGTTAGGCTCCCCTTAAAAACTGAGCCTGCTGATAGGCAGCCTCCATCTGGGAACTGCAGTCATCTTACATGCCTATATCCACCTACATTATACTGCTGATGTAAACACAACTTCTTAACTTCCATTAAAACATTTAAAAGCCATTTCAAATAGAAGCCCCCTAGAAAACGCAACTCTCTGTTGGCCAAGCTTTAACTTCCTACATGCTAGGTAGACAAAATTGCCCAATTCAGCCCTAGCCCATCATCCAGCTCCATTCACTCTTCAGGCTCTTATTCCTATACAAATCCATCTAGACCATAAACTGCATTAATACTGGCAAAACCCATTTTCAACAGCATCTCTCTTGAATCTGGAAATCAGCAAGAGGCTGTTCTGCAGGGCAGCTGGGAATTTTAAGCCTGATTTAAGAATCGCGCTAAAACCTTGGTGAATCCAGGGAGGCCTTTCATGTGCATACATGAGCATGAGAGAGAGAGGCAGCAATTGGGGGCGACTGAGAAGGATGGATGCCTTACTTTTATGCTTAGGATTCTGTTAGTAGAAAATGTATAAGACACATTACTGATAGAAAAATAACAATACTTAGTACTCTGATGAGCCCTGATCCTGCTTCATCCAAGTCAAGGCAAAACTTTCCATGACTTCAGAGTTACTAGGTCAGTGATCCACATTTTCATTTCACTATATAGACATAAATTAGTGAAAGAAAAGATGTGCATTAGATGCATCTGTCATTTGAAAAACAGGAGCTTCCCTGGTCTCAGAAGATCACTCTGCTCTCTGAAGCAATGAGAATCAAGGAAAAAGAAAGAGAATGTTAGCAGGAAAATAAAGGGATGGCTGGATTCAAGGCAGTGTGTGTTTGTGTCTGTGTGTCTGGCATGTAAAAACCTCCATCGGATAAGAACAAGTTTCTTGTCATTGCTCCAGGAATGGCAGAATGACCCTAGGGTTAAAGTTTTGCACTTGTGAATTCATTATTTTCATGGCTTTTATTAATATTATAAGGGAGATTATCATTCATCAGTGATTGCCAAAGTGGCCAATAATTCAGTGATTTTCCTGAAAGTCACTGGCTCCTTTGGAAAAAGTTGACCTTGCTGTCCAAGGCCAAGTTACCCTTCTGTATCTTTATAATGAGTGCCTGTGGATGGAAGCTGCTACAGACTCAGGGACTTCCATAAGCGCTGACAAGCTCAGCATTTTCATTGCAACCTTCACCCTCCCCAGTCTTTGAAGACCATTGTCTTCCAGTGGGATGATGTTCCATGGAATTCTACTACATCCTTAGTTATGTCTTCTGCAAGAAGGGACACAGAGTGCTCTACTCTACACTCTGCATGTATTAACAGACATAAAGCAAGGCCTGATAGAAGCATTATAGATCAGAGGGTGCCAGCCCACCATTTGCTTCTGAACTTCTTAGGAAAGGGAATAGTTATCATTTTCAGATTTTTTCATCCCAAAGTACAACAAATGTAAATGACATCAACCCTTTCCTGCACCTTGCCATAGGCTATGGTCACTCAGAGGGCTGAGTGTGAAGAGTGTGAAGCCCTTGTCTGGCACAAGGAACAGGTAGAGCGGGAGAAGGATTGAGTTTTCAGAGTCCTGTAACTGTTTTTCTCCCCAAACTCAGTAAGAAAGATGCAGGGTGGGAATGATTAGTAACAACACCTCCTTTCACAGTTGAATCAGCTTAGCTTGCTAGAGATCAGATGTCAGCAGTGAACAGCAGCACTGTCCCACTGCTGATCCCCAAAGCCCTCTCTTTCCTCAGCAAGTATATATTTGCACAATCTACCTCCCCAGCTCTGTCTCTCTAATACAAGCTGGGACTCCAACCTCCAACCTTGCAAAGTTGCAATGAGCAAACAAAATCCTGCTATTCCTCCCCTGACACTGCCAGTAAAATGTCATCTGTGTTCTCTTTCTACAAAAGATGTTAGAAAACCCCCCTCCCATCTCCCCTCCTCAGAAAACATATTTGCACACACACATTTGTACCTGCACACATACATACACACAAACACACACACACATACACACATTCATACAGCAAAAACAGCTTGCAAACTCCTGAAGGTGGAAAAAGGCAACTTGCAAATGTGCCTTTGTTTTTGATAAGCTACCTCCTCTCCCCTTCCCATAACCCCACATTGCCCCTTCCCTCCCAAATAATTGCTTTCTTCTCCCCCCTTCCCAGCTCTTCCAAAATAAATATTCTTTTTATTTGTTGGTTTAAAAGATTATTTTGGGCTTGTAAGCAAGAGAGAGGGAGAGAGAAAAAGAAAAATCTCATAGCATGAGAATGAAATCCCACTATCACATGAATCCATGAAAGAATAAACATGAAGGGGTTAAGAGCAGCGACAGAAGAAAGATCAAAAACATATAGGAATACTGAGAAGAGAAAGATGAAATTCAGTAGTGAAATAGAAGTGAGGATAGCGCATCAGTGAGCACAGCCAAAGATAACCTATTGCCCCCACCAGTTTTTAACTCAATTTCTTGAAATCTCCCCCCTCCCCTCTTTTTTTAAACTTTGCTTGGTTTGAAGGGGGTGTGAGGGCTTTTTTCTTTTCTTTCTTTTTTTTTTTCTGTCATTTTTTCTTTTTTTTTCCTTTCTATGGTTTGGTTCTTTGTGGGGTTTTTTGTTTTGTTTTTTCCTCTTTTTTTTTTTTTTTTACAATGGTTTAAGTCCTTCAGCAGGAAACCAAAATCAAGACAAACACATCCCTCCCTGAAACAAAAACTCCCTCCCTTATACCCTTCCCTCCCTTCCCCCCTCCTACACTCCATGGTTCTACATGTGCTGAAAAGAGAAGAGTAAGCTTAGAATAAATCTAGTGAATCAAAGGAATAAATGATAATGATAGTAAAGAGTAAAACCCAAACCCAAAAGACCACAACACTCCTGTGTTGTCATTGTCTGAGTGTCTGTCCCTATCTCTCTCGGAGGCTGCAGGCATCAATTTACATAGTACAACCAGTAAACAAGGTTGAAGAATCCAAAGGTGATTGGAAAAATGATTCGTGACCACTTGTCAATGGTGCTGACATCTGTCAGGTCTGGGATTTTGAGCTTCAGCTTAGATGACCGCCGGCGGAGACGGCAGTTGGCACGGTTGCGGGCTGCAGCGTGGTGGGTCAGTGGGATGTGGCGGTCCAGGGTTGGGTGGTGACCAAATCCATCCCGTGAGGCCAGCTGTTTGCGGAACTGGATTCCTGAGCCTTCAAAGGACATGACAGAGTTTCGAGAGTCGCCAACACTGCTCATCATGTCCGTGGCCAGAAGCTCGTTGTTCATCTCCAGAGTGCTGAGGAGGATGTTACCGTAAGGGTCAACCTAGAACAGGGAAGACAGAGAGGAAGATAGTAGGGATGTCGTCTACACAGAGGGCCATGCCATCAGAAATGGTTTTGAACTGTTTTCTGTGTAACAGTACTACTGATTGTGTCATTTGTGAGCTCTGAAGCTGGACTTCTGCATTTGAAAATGTTGTTCACTGATGCTGGAGTTGAAGGACTAGCTACATGTGCTTGCAGCAAACTTTTGAGCAGGGTAGGGTGATTCTGCTAACACAGTAGGACCAAAAGCTATAGGGGTACTTTTTTGTACACCTGCCCCATGCAAGGGGATGGTCTTGAAGAGACTGGCTTGAGGATGATGACAAAATGATCAAGTAGAAAAAAATCTCAGTAATCACCAAATAGGGAGACTGGAGTTCATCTCTCATGATGAGGAGAAAGGCTGCTCCACAGCTCACCCATGACTGAATGAACAGTGGACAGCCTGAATTCTCCTGCCACAATGAAAGAAGGGGACAAACCTGCTCTCTCACCCTCTTCTCCTCATAACGATGGCGCTCATTGTTGGCCTTGCTAATTCGTTCACTCTGTTTCTTTTGCTGCCGGGGGCCTCGCCCAAAGAATATGTAGTTGACAAAAGCGTACTCCAGGAGTGCCAGGAACACGAAGACGAAGCAGCCCATGAGATAAACATCAATAGCCTTGACATAAGGGATCTTGGGGAGAGTCTCCCGCAGATGGGTGTTGATGGTAGTCATTGTAAGTACCGTGGTGACACCTGTAAGGAGAGGGTAGGTGCTCTGTTACCAAGGTGAGATGGTTTCCTGAAATGCCACTCAGCTTCCCCATCCCTCCTCCCAGCTGGACAACTTCAGGAGGGATGGGAGCAGTGCAACTAGGAAGAAAACTGTCATTATTCTAAACCCAGCTGCCCAGAACAAATTGCTGCAGAAAATGAACCAGCTGCCAACAGCACAAGAAAATGTTAAAGCTGAGTATCAGGATGATGGGAATCAACATCCTTTGGACCTTGATTCTTTAAGTCCTCCTTGGTCCTTCTTCTTTCCCTCAATGTGCCAGGAAACATTTGGGTTTACTCTCAGTCTCACAACCTCTTCTTGTCCCTTTTTTCCACTTCATGAATTCATCAGGCCTCCCTGCACACTTCTGAATGCCTCAGTATCCTTGACATTACTTTATAATCTGTTGTGTCTTTTCAGTGGCATGAGTAGGAGAAAGAGTGAAGAGATTCCCTCTTCATGGTGCTCTATTTTTTTGCCTATCTTATAGGCTTCTGTCTACATCTTTGACCCCATCAGTTTCCACCTTCCTCTCACCAGCTTTACCACTCACTACTTCAATTATCATCTGTACATACTCCTCTGATGGTTCTCTCCTTTTTAGGCCTAGTCATATTTTCTGCATCTTAAATAAACATTTCTTGGTCTCATTGAAGATGTTTTTCCCCCATCTACTAAGTCTCCAAGAGCTTTGTGCACCATTACTCTCAGCTTCAGTCCTCTTTTTTGGTTTCTTCTCAGCCTCTTCCCTTCTCTGGACTGTCAGAGTGGTCTCAGATCTGTCTCTCTGACAGTCTTCTGCCAGATTCAAAAAGATGTCAGCACCATTCATGCTTTTTTCAAGGGCAGCAACTTTTCCTCTTCAACCTAGTCTTCTTTTACTACTTCCTTAGCTCATCTGTCCTGCTTTTTTTACTACCTTGCTGATCTCCTTTTCTTCTAGTGTCCCTCCTCATCTCTCTGTTGGCATCTCTCTTAATCTCCATGACCTTAATCTGCTCTTCTGGTTTCAGCCCGACCTCTACAGTGATGGCTCTTAAACATCTCTGTGCACCCTGGATCTTTGCTTCCCTTGTTTCCTCTTCACCCTCATCATGTCTTTAGTGTCATTCCTGATAAAAGATTGAAAGAACTGATAGTCTTACAGCTTATAAAAGAGTACACAGAAGGGAGGTATACTTACATATATACAATATATTATATTGTCTATATATATGTCTAAATATCCAGAAATCTGTGGCAAAGAAAGGGGGAATAGAATGTTTTCCATGACTCCATCAAGAACTAGACAACTTGCAATGGGGATTTAGGACAGAGACATAGAAAATCTTTTTGACTGTACCAGGAGGTAAATCTGGAGATAAAGTGCCCAGAGGAGACTGTGGAGTCTGGAGTCTCCTTCTTTGGAGCTTTTTAAGGACAAGTTAGATAGAGAGCTGTCAGGAATAGTTTAGAAATAGCTGTTCCATTTCTGATCTACAATGTTTTTCTTCTGTCTGCTCCTTTGAATCCAGATGTCAGCAGAAATTCAACAGCTGTGCATCTCATGTCCACCCTTCTACTTGTACTTTCACTGTGCCAGCAATGTCTGCTGTGGTCTCTTCTTCTTGTCTCACTGACTGTACTCTTGTCAATGCAACATACCTTTTTAATTTACTATGTTCTTCTTATTCCCTCCCTGTCTCCCTGCTCCAGAGTCTCCAAGCAAGCACAGCTATATTGTCTAATTTATATCTTTGTACAAACTGTCCCTTCTCTGAGTTTTCTCAAACTCTGTCTTCTCCTAGTGTTAATTTAAGCCCCCAGCATATTCTGTAAGACCCAGCCTCTACCTGTGCTCCATTGCCTCTCTGAGTCTTTTCTCACTCACAGATAAAATCCTTCTCCCTCCTTGGCTCTCCTATTTCCTCTGAACTTTCTATCACTTTATACAGTCCCATTCTCATATGCCAGCCATCTCCCTTTCTCTGGTTCCTTCTTTAAAATCTTTATCTCCAGTCCACCCACATTTCCCTTCTATTGCTTAAAAGACCTCATTTTTTTCCTCTTATAGGAAAAAATACTTATTTAAGGGAGCATGTGCTTAAGAAGAACTTGGACTTTAACTATAGTCCCACATTTGCCTTGGTTATGAAGGTCTTCAGCTACAGAAAGTGTTTGTATGGGTTCTAAATTATCATGAAAATGTGTAATGCCACTTTCTTGATTTATTTTGTCTTCTAGCCACTCACTTACCAGTTTTACCACTCTTTAGCCACCTACCCTCAGCATTCATCACTCAACTAACTAATCCTGGCACACCTGTTGACCAAGAGATGCCCAGCATACTCTTCTTTAGAAAAAAGTACAAGCCACAATTAAGGAACTGGTGGACTCATGGCATGCCAGAATCTCATATGTCTGAGAAGCTGTGAGCACTTATGGTTTTGTTATAGAAAAAGATATTTTATTTCTTACAGCTGTCAAAGCTGATCTGTCTGTAAAAACCACCTTCTTCAATATATTATAAAAAGGTACATACCCAGTGCCACTCGTGCAGCAGAAGCATCGTAATTGATCCAGAAGGAGACCCATGACAGGATGGTGATGAGAATAGATGGCATGTAAGTCTGCAGGATGAAGTAACCAATGTTCCTCTTAATCCGGAAACTCAAGGATAAGCGCAGATATGAACCTGTCAATAGATATTAAAGGGAGATGTAGTTTGACAGAAGGGTAAGGCTGTATTTAAGGTAAGAGCTTAGGCAAGAAGCAGAAATAATGAGAAAACTTTTTTTTCTTCATTTGGTTTTTGTAGACTTATCAGGTTTTGGAATGGGGCTTTTCAGAGTTTGCTCAGTTAGCACAAAGTATTAAGAAGAAAGGAAACTCTACGTAAGTTATTATATCAGACATCAAAAGAGAATGTCTGTTCAGTGCTGAAATTGTTATTATGATACATGCCAATTTGATACAGGCTTACATAGGAGGCTTTAACCATGTATCTGGATGCAGTGAGATGATTTTCCAATGTTTAATGTACAAGCTTTTCCTCTGAACAGCAATGAAGATCTGAATCATATTTTTCCCATGTTGTTTTAAAAATGGGTTGTAGTCAGACTGGGCAAATTCATATGCAAATAGAGTACTGTTAGTTAATCTGTAGGTCTTTTTAATCTTTTTCTTCCAAGTTGTTGCAACTTCCTCCTAATATTTTAGCAGACTTAATGTGGACAGTGATGGCAGCAAGTACTCCTACAGTGCTTCCTTCCGCTGGAGCAGGATCATTTTGACAAGGTCAAAGAAGAGCCTCTCTCATTGCTGTGAAACAAAGTTCAAGTTATTCCTCCTTCCCACCTCTGTCCCTTCAGCAACACAGCAGCCTGAAACATGGGTGTAATTGTCAATTGGCAGCTAAAGTAACAAAAGAACAGTCTTTAATGACCAAGGAGGTAGATTGGGAAAAAAGAAGTTATGTTCTCTCACCATTATGTGCCAATTGTGTAGCTTTAACACATTATTTCACCATCTTTTTTTTTTTTTTTTTTAAGGTCTTACCTATTTAGATTGCAAATTTCTTTTGGAGAAATAATGCCTTTTGTCTCGGGTCTCTAGATTACCACTGTAACAGGACTCTGCTCCCAGCATGCCCCATGGCACTGTTGTAACAACACAACCATCTGCCACCACTGCTGATAGACTCAGGCAGTGATTCCATGGCATTTACAAAATTGTCCTATTTAACAGGTGTGTGTGGCATACTGTTTTGGCAATGAGCTCCATGTCAGATCAGAGTGAAGACAGCGACCAAAAACCAGATCCCTTCAACTTTTCAACTGGCAGTACCTGGACTGTCCAAGGTATTCTCTCCAGATCAGTATGCATCATTTCATAGGCCACCTGTTTTTCAACTGATACATCCTTCTGCTTACTACTGCACCTACGTTAGCTTTGAAGCCAGTTGCAAATCACTCAAAAATAAGGTAAGGCTGAGAACCTTTTAAAGAGGTTTTGTCATGAGCTCAGTTGGTGTTTTATTAAGAAATGAAAACAAATGCAGAAAAGAAAAAAAAAAAAAAAAGGATCCTATAATCTCTGAAGAGAAGCAGCCAAAAAAAAAAAGAAAAAAAAACTTGGTGGGCATATGAGATGCCTCTTTTCCAAAGGAATGGGACCTTAAGTTGAAGCCTAGACCCTAAGTTAGTGCCTCAGCATCTGAATCAGAGGAACAACCACATTGATGTTGATCAGCAGAAGGTTTCACAGAATCACAGAATGTCAGGGATTGGAAGGGACCTCAAAAGATCATCTAGTCCAATCCCCCTGCCGGAGCAGGATCACCTAGATGAGGTTACACAGGAACATGTCCAGACAGGTTTTGAATATCTCCAGAGAAGGAGACTCCACAACCCCCCTGGGCAGCCCGTTCCAGTGTCCTGTTACCCTCACTGAGAAGAAGTTTCTTCTCATATTTAAGTGGAACCTCCTGTGTTCCAGTTTGTACCCGTTACCCCTTGTCTTATCATTGTTTGTCACCGAGAAGAGCCTGGCTCCATCTTCGTGACACTCCCCCTTTATATATTTATAAACATTAATGAGGTCGAAGGTTTGCACATTCCATCACATCCCTTCAGCAGAGACTCACCAGTGGTGAAGACCACTTCCCTGCTGACCAGCCTTTGCTCGATAATGGTGAACTGGGGTAGTTCTAGCACCTCCATCCCTGTGACAGCAGAATCATTTCCTTGCCAGAAGAAGACAATGTCATCAACTGTGTAACCATCTGCGGAGATGAAGAAGCACAGAAAGAGGACTAAGATGACAAGCTGGAACAGATGACACCCTCATTTTCACTGAGGAGATCTCAAAGAGGACCCAAAGGAAAGTATACACCATCAGATAGCAAGCATGGCCCCTCCCTGCTGATGTACTTTTCTTGTTCAGCTGAGCTTGGCAATACAGTCCCCAGGAATTGGTCTGAACTCCCACTTCTGGCTAGAATTCAGGAGAAAAAGGTGAGAAGTGGTCCATCAAGCCTTGGCTTGTGCTACATAGTCTCCATGATCTGACAGAAAATTTTGCATCGGAAGGCTCTGTCAAATGCACCAAACACAGCATTTTGCTCTTTAAAACCTTCCTACTCCCACCAGAAGGGGGAGACCACACGATACATTCTGATGGGGACCAGGTAAACAGCATCTAAGCATTAAAAATTCCGAGAAAGATTTACAACAGCAGTTGAAGAGAAATTTGAACATCAGAGCATCCCCCTCTTTTAAGTACTCGCAGCCAAAATGTTGTCCTCAAGTGGACAGTCTCTGAGACTGGGGTCTGCTTTTACCAAGTGGTGGCTGAAAAGAGCAGTAACGGGAGAAGAGACAGAAGAGGAGTCAGGCTGGTAACAAATACCTATTCCATGTTTCAGGGTAATGGATTTCTTAACACAGCCAAGGGTACTTACTCTTACTTTAAATCTAAACTATACATGCCAGACAGGGCTCCACAGGCAGGAAGTGCTGAGGAACCCAAAACCATAGTCCCAGGAGAAAGACTCCCCAGATGCTCTGAACTCATGGGGAATGAGACCCAGGGGACAAAATCATGCAGCTCTCCTCCCATCAGTGTGATGTTCACAGCCCTGCCCTTGTGGGAAGGAATTCATCTCCACTTGAAAATTAATGTCACTTGTGACAAACTGGATTTTGAAGCACAGTGGCTGTTGCTGCACAAGGGATTATTCTGTTATTCTAAGCAAAGTGCAGAGCTGCATGGGAGCACCTCTGTGTGCAAAGAAGCAGTAAGATATGTACAGGCTTTGGTATGGCATTGTCCAAGGCTTCCTTTAGAGCATGAACCTCAACTATGACCACAGACAGCTTTTATTCACAAGCTGTACTGCAGCAGGACAGCCTGCCTTATCCATAAGCTCTCACAGCAGAGGCTGTTGGCTAGCAATACCCAGCAAGGCTAACATCCACTAGGGAGAGCTGCCACTCCAGTGTATTAGTTGGATCAGTGAAGTGAAGAGCTGTTGACTGTACCATGGAGGAGAAATTCTGGCACCTAGCCTTAGGGACCAAGGGTTAAGACAGAGCAGACCCAACCTTTGAGGATAGTGTCATCCTGCAGCTCCCAGGTGGACAAAGAGCTGAGCTACCTTGTATGATCTCATAGTTGATCCTGCTTTGAGCTGTAGGCTGGACTAGAGACACCCTGAGGTCTCTTCCCAAACTGAATTATTTGATGACTGTGTAGTCTCCAAGCCTATATCCTGCACTCTCAGTCATTACAGCACTTATTCATGGGTGCTAAAAAATAGTAACAATCTTCCAAATGCTATGCGAGATCTATTTCTAATGTAAATCAGCTAAACCAGAGCTCCACCTCATCCCCTCTATGGCATGGTCCTGCTCCCACAGCAGTAAGTGGTAAAGCATTCATGCCCATGATCCCACAGATATTCAGGACTCTTAGGTTATTATTTCATCCACATTGGGGTGTGACATTGGGGTGTCACAAACAGTTGCACAGGAACTGGTGTTTGCATCTGGCTGCAACATCTCTCCCAGAGCACTGAGACCAAATGTGGAAAGCAGCAAGAAACAGTCAAGTCCCCCACTCCTCTAGATGCTCCTCCAGCAGCTCAAACACTCTCAAAGCTAAAAACACTGTGTGCGATTTTACATTTAAATTCATCTGGCTCAGACTTTCAGGCTCTGGTGTTTGTTTTGAATTTTTCTAGGAGGCTACCAAGCCCTTTCCACCCAGTACTCCCTCTCTGCAGAGGTGCACCCAGTCTGTAAACAAGTCACCCCTCCACCTCCTTTGCAGCAAACAAACCAGATCAAGCCACTGAGGTTTTTCCCTGCAAAACATCTGCTCTAGCCCTTGAACCACTTTTTAGCATATTTTCTCAACATCTTCTGATTTCTCAACTTCCTTTCTAAATTTTAGAAACAAAATATAGACAGAGTCCCCTTCCTCATCTCACCAGTAACATATTCAGAGGCCAATCGATTCCCTGCTCTGACTCACAACTCCCCTGGTTTACATAACCAAGGCTCACTCCAGCAGTTGTTGTCAGAGCCCTGCTACGTAACCTCCACCAGTGGTTCTCAGGGCTACCATACCTTCACCATTTCTCACTGTTGATACCTGTGCGGGTACAAGTCCTTCAGTCTGGCAGCCTGGCCCACACTCCCACACCCAGGCACAGACCTCAGCATTTAGCTGTATTCAAATGCATTCTGGATGTATTCAAATTGGGAGGCGTTCAAACGTGTAGCAAGCAAGCCACGCAGACTGCTATCTTCATCATCGACAAATTTAACAGCAGTGACTTCAAATATACTTCTTCATCAGCAATAAAAATGTCAAATTACAGTAATTAATCTTAGGAGATCTCACAGTTAACTAGCTCTATTCCATTTATTCTATGACCTGCTGGCATTGGGTACCAATTTATTTGTTTTTTATTATGACATTATGCAATATGAAATCAAACATGTTTTTCAGGAAGTCATTTTTAAAAGTGATTCTAGAGTGAAAGGTTCTTCAGTCTAAAAACAAATGCTTCACTTTGATTCCTTGTTTTAAAAAGAAAACCAAATTTCCATTTTACTTTTTAGAAGTAAAAGAACTTTCACAAAGACAAGTCATTTCAACCTGAAATATCATAAAGTATTGATATGATGTCTTAAAACATCAGATTATCAGCTTATTTGCTACCTGTCTCATTAGGTTTTTGTTGAATCCTTGCACACAGCTAGGCAGGGGTATACATGGTGAGGTCTGTTTTGGGGATGGAGGCATGGGATCAACAGGGCACTGGCATATCTCCCACAGGTAAGTGCCCCGAGCTGTTGTGAGGAAGGAGCCCCCAGCTGTCTGCTGCTGGGGGCTGTTATATACTTTGGGTTTTAAGCCAGCCGTAAAAGGACTGTTATTCCCAAGTTGTGTGGACTTGGAAGCAAACAAAATGGAGCCCTGCAGGTTTCAAATGTGCAAGTGTACAAAAAACAAAAGCTCTGAGGAAGAAAATGATTGAATCTCTTCATCTCTGCATGGATCTTGGAAATATCGTAAGAAAACGTAGCTTCAACTAACAAATTGGCTTGACATGTCCCATTAAGAACAAAATCACAACACGGGGAACTGTAGGTAATTCTCTGCCTTCTGTTTTCTTGGTTGTACCATAAACTATTCTCAAAATGCTAACGAGTGCCAGAAATGACAAGTCATTAGTGCTTACAGCAGGATCTAATTTACATCCCATTACCGACCACACCAAGTGGTGCAATGGCTTGGTGGATCCTGAGAACCCAAACAGTAAGTGGTAAGAGGGCTCCCAGGTGCAGGCAGGGCTGGCAAGGCGGCATGGTGCCTTCTGACTGTGGATGCTGTGGGACCCCTTTTATGAAAAAAATAAATTCTCTGATAATCACCACTAAAGCTGCATCATCATTACTGAGAGACCTGCTTCTCTGGACTGGTCCTGCGGGAATACTGCAGTGCATTTTTATGAGGGAGAGCCAGACCTCCTCCACCAGTGCGGTCAGGAGAGGCTTTCCATAGGGGTCAAGGGAAGAGCCAGGCAGGGAGGGACTGCAGGAAGGCTCTGGCCACACCTCCAGCACTGAGCAGGGCCAGCCATGAGCAAGAGCAGGCTACTAAATCTTTCTTGGGGCTAAGGGAGGCTTCCACCACCCTCCTGAGGGTGAGAGTGATTTTAATGCTCAGCCTGCTGCTAGAGCTTCATTTTCCTGGGCATTTCATCCATAAGGTCCCCTCAGAACGGAATGTGGATGAGGGAATCTGGTCCTGCCCCAGGAAACATCTTCCAGGAGTGGTGGCCTGTAACACCCCTGGGAGGCATCCCATGAGCAGGAAGAGCTGTGGTTGGGGTGGGTGGTATCGGGTGGCACCACGTGGTGGAGGGTGGACATGAGGCATACGCACAGCTCTCGATCTCCAGCGTGCAGTTCTGCTGATCCAGGGGATACCTGCGCAGGTCCATCATGCAAGCAGCCGTGGTAGTGATCCTGAAAGTGGAAGGGAGAAAAAAAATTGGATTTGTGTTTTTGCCTACCAAAAAAAAAAAAAAAGGAGAAATGAACGGCAGACATGAAAGTCAGGCAGCATTTAGGGCAGCTGTTTCCCTGGAAACCAGGGAGATCCATGGTGGGAGGTGTGTGGGGTTGGGGGCTGGATGCGGCTCACCCTCAACTGCACAGCTTAAACCTTTCATGACTCACGTCAGCAAGGCAGTACCTCTATTAACAGGGTGAGAAGGGATTTGTGTTCCTCCTCTGTCTTTATCGAGAGAGAGACAAAGAAATCAGGAGTAGGCAGAGCTATGGGCAAGGGGGGAAATATCAGAGGAGAGGCATATCGGTTTGTAAGAGGGAGACAGCCAACACGTCCATAAAACAGACATATTAATTAACTTGCCCAGAAATGACCTATGGAGAAGAACAGCTGACTACATTATCACCCTCCTTTCCTCCCAAATTGCCCTAATAACCTGACTTGCAGCCCCCCACCAACCCATGCCCCCTGCATTGCACCCACTTTAGCACTGCCAAATTCAAAAGCCCAGACCCCACCAACAGGTCCCTTCCACTCCTGTGGGCTCACAGCTCTGGAAACAAGGTCACTCTTTCACAACCAGTCAAGATTAATGAGAGACACATGGGGGTGTGTATGCATCCCTTCAAAAAGTAAGGTGAGAGAATGAGGCTTGGCATTGCTCTGGGGATGTCAGAGCACAGGGTGGGAGCAGAATGGCATGATGCCCACAGTGGGGTTCACATAAGGGGACAAGGAGGGTTTGTGTGTGTTACTCGTTGTACACAAAGGAGCATCTCTCTGAGATGGGGAATTTTGAGGTGAGATAGATGAGGGAAGAGAGCATGAAGCAGGGGCAGAACAAATCAGCAGCTAACTCGCCAGCCTGGCAATGCTGCCCTGGAGTTAAGAGGCTGCCCTTACTTCTCAAATATATTGCTCCCCTCATCCTTTAATGCAGTTTTGTTCCTGTGCAATATAAGTGTGCAGAGTGCTGAAGAGGGGGTGCATTCTTGCTCTTTTTTTCAATTAACCATCTGGAAGGCATTAATCAAGCTACACATTTTTTACTATGTAGCCATAACCAGTGAACTGTTAATGAGAAAGCTTTATCTTCTGATTCCTGTGTTCTGGGAAAGAGAAAAGAGAGGAAAAAAAAGAAAGCAGAGAGGATGAGATGGCGAACAAGCAAAAATGAAGGAAAGAAAAGAAAAACCATCAATGATAGAAAAAGAGACCAGAAAGTGGGAGAGAATGAGTGAAGCTGGACAGAAAACTCAAAAGGGAGGGGAGAAGGTGGGGAGGACAGGGGGGCATTGCCCTGCAGGAGTGAGCTGCCCCAGTGGAGCTCTTGGGGTGGGGGCTGTAGCAGGGCAAGCAAGCAGCCCCGCAGAGCTGCGGGCTCTTTAAGAAATCTCGTGTGCTAAATTTATCTCTCTGCTGTCTGTGAAGACTGTTTGTAGGAGATGAAGCCTTGAGGAGAGCCTTTGCCACTGCCTGCCGTGCTATAAATAGATCTGAAGAGACGGAGGGAATTTATATATATCCTCACTGGGTCTAGATAAAACATTGCAACTGCCCGCTCTCTAAGCAGGGGGCCCAAGTGAGCTCTTAACCCTTTTATCTGTAATACAGCTGGGGTGGAAGAAGAAACTCAGAGGGGTAGAAGGCTAACAGGACAGGAGACACTTAAAAATTATCACCATGGCTTTGGGATTGCATGTATTGCTTTTACAGCTTCCCAGTTTGGCATTTCTAGGAGGGCTGCTGGAAACCTAATACCTCTCCCACCCTAATCCTCCTGGACCAGGACAGCTGTACACAGAACACCACAGTGGAGGAGCAGATCTGAAGCACACCTAGCGGGAGTTCCACCTTGCCAGAAAAGCCCAAAGTGGCAGGTGCAGAGTCCATCCTGGCCAGGCAATGAGACCAAAGAGTCATGCGTGGGTATGATTCATCCCTCTGTGCTGCACACAGCATATACTGTATGTATTATACTGCACCCATGGGAAATAGCAGTTATAAATGCATTTTCCTGTTTTCCCTAAAGTGTGAAATGCAAAAATGTATTAAATGAAAATTTTCCACCCCATTTGTGGGACACTGTGGGCTAAAACCTTTCCATAGTGTCCATCCCAAAATTACAACCTGTCTGGCTGACTTGGCCACACAAAGAACAACCAGGGAAAGACTTTTCTGGTTCAAGAGGGACCCTCTTGCATCTTGACAAGATTTGCTTATCACCTGCAGTGCTGGTTGGAAATCCAGAGCATGACATGGCGAGTTATGGCTACCACACCCCATGCACCAAATCCTGCTCAAACTAACAGACAGCATAAATCCAGAGCCACTCCAATGATTTTTGCAAGATCATACCAATTTATATCAGCAGAGATTTATATCAGGGCAGGATCTAGCCCTGTTGATTCAAAAAGAAGAGGACCTCAGGATAGGTAAGACAGAAAGGAGAAAAACAAGACTAAGAGGGCATCTGTCCTCAGAAGCTAGATAATTTTTCTTTCCTTTTGATTAAAGGTCAGGTGTATCCACACACCATATAGTTCAGTATCCTCCAGAGATACTCTGTGGCTCCCAGACTCCTGGTGATCTGCCCATATAACACTGCTTAGGCAGGTGAGAATTTGGGTCATGTAGGGTGAAGGTTTTTTTCTGTTTTCAGAGCAGAGGTAGCACAGCTGCACATGGTTGTCCTGGGCAGTAGCCACCTGCTTGTCTGGAGCATTTCAGACACAGTGCTGCTGTACCCATGGTGAGGTGCGCCTGGCAAGCCCAGAGACATCAGCACCACAGGGCTCCCTGGATGTGGGGCTCCTGCAGCATGACAAGATGTGAGGGGCAGCTGGTCTGGGGCACCAGGTTCAGCTCAGGTCCTGCCTCTGAGCTTCCTAAACACTGACAATCCAGCCCTTTTTGGGATAAAGCAAGCGGTATCCCAGAGAGGAAGGGGGTGTTTAATTCTTTAGACTTCAGATCTCAAAAAGCATCCACTAGCTTCCCTTTGGTATATCCTGCTTGAAGTCCATGGGTGACCCACAGCATCACAACCCTGCCACTGCTTTGCACAGCAACTGCCACTGTTGGTGAAATGTCCACCTGTGGCCCCTGTGACTGAGTCAACATTGACTTGCTCCTAGAAAGGCCAACAAGAGATTCCTCTAGCTCCTTTGGTGACTGTGTACTATGGGCATATGGGACTCATAAAGGGATGAGAAGCTCCACTCGCCTCCCACAACCAGAGGAGAACAGGAGCAAAACTCAGGCACCATAGCAATCTTGAAGGGTCACAGCACATACCATCTCTGGTCCAGAAGGCCACAGGACCAACCTCTGCCTCATGCTTTGATGGGAATAAACATATTACCTTGATATGCTCTGAGCTGTTGTGCAAAAAAGTGTGTTTGTTTGGCACATAGAAGACAGCATAGGGAGGACTGGATGGAGAGATAGAAGCAGGGGACTGACACTAAGGAGGTTGTTTCAACAGGGTTAACAGGCAATAAAGGTGGAATGAAAGAGGTGGAAAAATGAGGAGAGGATCAAATAGTGATGATGGCATGAACACTGATGGGGGAGGCAGGAGTGGAGATGAGAGACAGAAAAACAGATAGTGCAGGACAGGAGGCCACCAGGGTAAGGGAATAGAGGAGAAGAATCAGGGGAAGCAAGGGGTAAAGCAGCCGGGGAATGGAGAGCTGGAGAAGAACAAGACGTTAAAAGACAGAAGCAGAGAAGGAGTGAATATTCACTCTGTGAGAAAGGAGATAAGGAGACAGAGAACAAAACATCACTCTGTAAACAGCTCTAGAGAGAGTGCGCTGCCTCTAGGAAACATGACCAGAGTGAAAGGGAGCAGGGAGAGCAGAGACTGGAGGGAATGCTGGGGAAGGATGCTACCTTCCCTGTGGCTTTAGCAAGAGGTGTTGGCACGTGGCCAAGATGTGTCTTCTCCCTCCCTCCCCGTCTTCCTCTCCCGTTTCTCTACCCACCTCCCTCCCCTTTTAAATTCAAAAATTTGTGCAGTGTGAAATTTCATCTGCTCTGACAGCAATTCACAGAGACACTGCCCAACGGAGGGGAGAGGTTCGCCCGCGCTTTGCATGATGCGCTCAATGAAGCGATCCTGCTCCCTCCAGCTGCTGCGCCCAGCCACCACCACCACCAACCTCTGTCTCCAGCTCCCCTTTCCTTCCTCAATTTCTGCCCACCCCATGGGCCTCTGGGTCAGCCCCCTCACATGTCACAACCTTTACACCTCCTTCCCCACAAAAATAGACATTCATGCCCTTGCCCTTATCATTTCTCCCAAGGTCTGTAGACAGTTATGCTAGCAAGCAACCAAGTCCTCACTGCACTGCTACTCTACTGCACAGCTGGCAGGCAGACACAGTTCATCTGGGGGAAGACAGGACTGTGGAGAAACCACTGTACATCTCAAAAAAAAAAGGCAAAAAGGGGCATGCATTCATGAGACGTCAAGCAGCTCTGGCAGGCCATGGGCTGATGGAGATCCTGCTTCTCTGCCAGCACCTAGTGGATCCAAGCAGGAGATAAAGTAGCATGGATACCTCACCCTGGAGAGCATTCTTCAAAACCAGGAGAGGTAGAAGACACCTCCAGAAAAGCAGCCATGAAGCTCTAAGTCATACAAGATGAGTACTAGGTGTCTATTTGTTAGAACGAGGAAAGCTCTGCCCACCTGAAGCTTGTATCAACAACACAGATGCTGGCACAGAAAGGGCAATGCAACTTCACCCTGCTGTCCTTCCACCGCTGCCTGCTCTGCAAGCCGAACTTGGCAGCAGCAGGGGACTGTCCCACCACAGCTGCAGCTCAAAAGTGAATGCTCAAGTTTCTGCAAACCATCAGTCCTCCACAAATATTTCAGTTCTCTGACGTGAACACCACCAGCCATTTCATTCTCTTTCTGATCCTCTTCATCACTGTTTATTTATTAATGGCTTTTTCTGTCTTATTTAGAATGATTATGTAAGTTCGCAGACACAGAGCAGCACAGAGCTCCAATCTGCTACTAAAACCTGCTGCAGTTGAATGTCTTCTTTCCATCTCCTTTATATCCTGTGGCTGGCTGCCTCCAAGGTAGCTGCCCTTTCAGCTTCTGCCCTGGTCTGATCTCCCTCTACCAAACTTCATCTCTGAAGGCCACCAGGCACACATTTATCCTCTAGATCATCTCCAATGTTTTGGGAGAACAAAATTCAGCAGCTACAAGTGTAAGGGGCAAAAAATTACTTCCCCAAAATACCATCTGATTTGAGAAGGAGCAGGTCCAGAATTGCTAAAGAGGAGTGGGTGGGAAAGAGGAGAAGACTGTTACTTTTTTGAGGGGCACCTAAAGCAAGTGGAGTACCTTTCTGCTTAAGCTCATTTGAAAAAAAATAAACTACTGAATCATAACTGTATATATACCAGCAAACTAAACATGCCTGGCACTGGTTTCTGGGGCCAATGTCAATTGGTACAGAACAGGCTTTGTGTACACTTAAATCCTTACCCTGTAGAAAAAGGGTCTGGCTGCATGCAAAACGCCTATTGAAAATGGTCACCAAGCCTCTGCTGTGCTCTAACTGGGAAATGCCCAAGAGAATGTTCATGGATACAGACCAAAGCCAGAAAACAAATTGACTCTGCAGGCCACTGATGTCCAGTGTTCAGGAATGTTCCCTGACACCTCTAGCTTCAAAAGAATGCTGCCTAAAATTCAGTATAGATGAGAACAGAAGGAATACAGCACAAATACCTGCACCATTGTCTTCCTTATGCAAGGGGAGACAGAGCCAGCAGTTCAGGCATTTACCCTATTTTGCAGTGATGGATTAAGTGTCATTGTGCAGGGACTAACTCAAACACTCTCACAGCAGAAGATAAACATTCTAAGTCGCTGGCTGCAACTTTTTGGATTTCAGATCTCCTGAAAATCTGAATGCTCCTGTCCCCCCAGGATATAGACTCCCAAAATTCACAACAGTTTGCAGCAATAAGGAGAACGGATGGAAGCAGTTTAAGTTGCACAGGACTTGTGCAGGCTTGCCTCATGGGACAAGTTAGACTCTAAGGGAATTCTGGTGACTAAGAGCTGAGAGAGAGAGGAAAAATTGCTGTTTTGCTGAACATGGGAAAAAACAAAATTGAATTTTTACTCTGTACATTCTCAAAGTCAGTCATAAAAACATGCTGGCAAATGTCACCTTCTCCCTGGCAGTAAGCACAAACTTCAAAGGGCCTGGAGGGATTTATAAACCGATGATGAATTTTGCCATTCTTTTAACATGGTCTGATCTTTGCAAACTCCTGGAGGTCATGTTAGAACCAAGAGCAAGGCAAGGATATGGAATATTTTCCCCTCATGTCTCTGCCCAAAACTGACTCCATAAGCCTTGGCACAACCCTGCTAAGGTCACTCCATTTCCAAAAGCATCTGTGCTTGCATAGGCATCCTTTGATAAATAACAGTGTGCACTGCACTCAGATGGGGGCAGGGGGAAGTTCTTCTAAACTAGTACTCAGGGTACCAGTCATCTAAACCAACCATTTTTCCAACCTGGGACAATGCAAAGCAGAGCTGTCTTGGCTGCAAGTTTTTGCTTTTCTGCCTGACAGAGTAGGAGGTCTCTTCCTTCACAGTATCAGGCTGGGATGAAGTTGAATTACTGAAACAGTAACCCATGACTTAAACCTGTGGGATTTGGCAAAGAATAGACAGGGTCCAGGGATGGGTGCAGGCTGGTGCCTGGGTTAGGATAAATAGGAAGACTAAGAGGTGCTGCCAGGGTGAGCCAGAGGTTCAGGGCGTGCAAACCGTTCCAGTGATCTGTGAGGAGACAGTGGGAATCAGCTGTTTGTGGGTACTCCTTGACCTCTATTTTTACTAATAAACATGTCAGATTTATAGGAGATGTAGCACAAGCAGCAATTCCAGCCAGGTCCTGAAGATACTTGCCACTATTCTTGGAGCATTAGGGATGGAGAAGCAGCCCTAGCTTGCTGCTTTATCCTGGTTTAGTAAGCTTCAATTTCTTCCACAGCATCTAAGATTATTCTGAAAATCCATAATATTAAACTTCCTTCCAGTGTTTCTGGCTAAATCCCTCATCCCAACCCTAGAAGACAAAAATGCAGAAGGGGTTCTATCCTTAACCTCAAATGGGGAGCTGAGCTCCTCTTACCCACCTAACAAACTGTTCTCCCACCCACACATCTTTGTGCTAAGGAGCTGGCCCAAAGCAGAGTTCCATAGCGGGATCAGTACAAGGCTACAGGACTAGCTCCAACGGTCCAGCTGGATGGACATAAGTTTAGCTCTTTGCACCCAAGCTGCCAAAGGAGAGAATTCTGTTGCCTTTGCCTAACCTGCAGAGAGAGCAGGCAGAGCTACTGGAGACAGAGTAGAGCTTGACTCATCTCTCACATTTACAGAGAAAACTCTCATGGAGGGAAGGGGAAGCAAAAATTGCCTGTGAGATGGGAGAAGAACTCAGGGGTCTCAGTACAGAAAAAGCTACTCAATCTTAACCCATCAGGTCATAATCTTTGCAGAATATCAAATAAAACTTATGGAGAGAAAAAGGACATGGCTGCAAACAGCAGGCTTCAAGTGAGACAGGACCAGGAGAAACCTTTCTATCAGCTAGAGAACTCAACAACCCAGGCTGAGACCTAAGGAATGTAATACAGACAGGGCTGGGTCTTGATCAAGGGGCAGGTTGGAGATGGGAGCTATGAAGAAGTCCCAAGATGAGCTCCAGCAGAACTCCAGCCATGGGGACCAGGCAGGGCACCCCCGGAGGCACCACATGCCAGAGTGGCATGGGGAACTCTGATCATGTACCTGGTGGTGAGGGCAAGTGGGTGGGATTCTTGATGTATGTCTGTCAATCTGCATTGTTTCCCTGTATAAGGTGAGCTAAAAGTGGTGTTCTAGCAGCTGTCCTCATCATGAACAAGGTCTGGTCCACAAGCAGTTCAGCAGTAGCTTGCTGAAATGCACGGCCTAACGTCCCCCAGGAACTGCTACTTTGCAGGGAGTTTACCCCATGAAAAGCAGAAATTAAGTGCTGCCAAAGCAGGTATATTCAGCCTCTCTCAGTTCAAAACTGCAAATTTTGAATTGTTTGAAGTATGACAATTCTGTCTCTCTTGCTTTAAACACTGAACAGGTATTTACACTGATGACAATAGCAGGGGTCTGCTTCCTCAGGAGAGCAATCACTGAGCTCAGAGCCTCGCTATGCCTTGGCACCTTTGCATGCATCCAAACTACCTCATCTCTAAAACACACCTCATTGCAGTGACTATCATGGACAGGAATAAAAAAAACATAATACACATGCACACGCTCCCCACCACCACTACCACCTTCACAGGAGATCCCTCATTCTCTTTGCACAGGATTTAGTCATTTGTCATCAAATTCCTCTGCAGTTTTTCAGTTGCTCAGTTTACATTGCCTGGGCTCCTCGCCAGCCAGGGATTGCATCTCACTCACCATCCACTCAGCTTCCTGCCTGCTTCCCAGCATTCCAGCCCTCCCGCTCCCCCGTGAGCTCTGGGATGCAGTCTGAGCTCCTCAAAGCACCTGTTTTGCTAGAATTCAGTTTTGTCCGTAACTGGAATGAAACCAAATAGCTCCAAGATTTCCCTGAAGGGTGTTTTAAAGATGGCTTCAAATATGATTTCAAATTACCATATGAGAATTTCAGCATTGTTACAGTTGTTTCTATTTTTAGGTGCTGAAAACACATAGCAAAATGCTGATGACATCAGCATTTGACAAGCGTCAACTTGTTTCACTACCAAATGGATGGTACACAGTCTAGAAAAGGAAATTAAAATCTCAAATTGTAATGTATAGCTTGTACGTGTGATAAAGTAAAGCTTATTGAATATTGTGGCAGGGGTGGACTAGACAGTCTCTGGAGGTCCAGAGAAAGCCTCTGATGATTCTCTATGTTACTCAGACACCAGTAATTGCAGTAAAGCAGCTTGAAATAGTGAGGGAAATATTGACATAAGTGAAAAATTCTGTGCATAAAGTTAGGAATGAAATATCAACATCTTCTGAAATACTTTTTCTTGAATGAAAAATTCCTCCCTAATTTTTTGTTTAAAATTTGATGAAACCAATGCAATATCTGACAAAAAGCCATTAGGAGGAAAAACATATTGAATTCAGCAAGTGCTATCCAGCTCTTTCTTGCTATTTTATCTGCCTCCCTCCACTACCAAGAACAGATTGCTTTGCGCGTAGCTCCTTTAAGCCTCCCTTCATATTGCAGACTTTCCACATGATTTTAGCACTTTCCTACCATGTGTCCCAGGAAGGACAGGTAGGAAGCTCTTCTATGTTTCACAGATTCTTTTAATTTCTTAAAGGTGTTTGGAAGCCATGCAAGTTCAGGCATCATCATGCCAGGTTACACCTCCCAAAAACACTGTCAGTAATGACGATTTGCATCCTCCTATCCTGCTTTGTGTTTGCAGAGATAAGAGTGCTCTCTGGGCTGGATTTGGGCCCCAGGCTCCTTTTTGGCCTTCTGGAACTTATGCCATCTGCTAACTCATTGGGGAAGGGGGCAGGGAACACCAGTCCTGACTCCAGCCCCGCAGCAGCCCAGCATCACTGCCCTGGTGCAGCCCGCTGCTGTTTATGCATTCCTTTTGTTGTTGACCTGGCAACCAGCTTTTAATTCAAGCCCAGTGGGAATTAAATTTGGAGTAAGCTTTTGTACTGAACACTTTCCTAAGATGTAGCTATGTTACATCTGCTGCACCCCCTTCATCCATTAATTTGCTAATTCTACCAAAAACAAGCATATGCTTTTCTGATACACAGTGGAGGACAGTGGAGGAATAAAGGACTTCATTTACTCAAGCAAACAAGTTATCTGAGGTCTGATCTTGTTCTCACTGAAGTTAGAAACAAAATACCCATTGATTTCCATGTGAGCTGACTTGGACATTGGGGTCTGATCCAGCGCTTGAGCTCAATCACACCAGTCACTTGAACACTTGCTGAAGACAGGGGCCTGCCAGGGTGTCATCCTCCCTGGTCTCTGACATCAGAGACTGCTGGAAATAAAAATGACTGTTGTGCCACAAATAGCATGATTGAGTCACTTTGCTACAGGATCAGCTCAAAGGAGGGGGAAGTGACTGGCGAGAAGGTAGCAGGAGAAGGAGCAGAGCCGTGGTACCTCACTTGGGGAAAAACACACAGGCAAACAAAGGAAAAGAAACAGAAATTGCCTTCTCCGGCCTTCATCCATCAGGGCAACTCCATTTTATGAATGCTTCCAAAAAAGCAGGAAAAGAACAGCCTTCAAAATACAGCAAGGATTTGCACTTTTCTTCCCATTTGCAGGACAAGCATGGGTGCATTTTAAAAAAGATAAAGCGAACACAAATGAATAGCCAATGACTATTTTCTTACTTGCTTACACCTGCTGTGCATGTGGCTATGTTTTTTTTAATAGGATCACAGTTATTTGCACCTGCAAAACTGGACCTAGTACTTCTATTGTCAGCAAAATTGCAGGTGCAGTAGTCGGTACAGAAAGCAGCCCTAAAGAAATCTTTGACCATACCACTACTAATAAAGCTTGAGGGACTTGAAGCATTGAGGGCACCTGGCTTGAGTCCCCCCCAAACTCCAGTGTTTTCAGGATAGTAAAAGCCAGCCACTCTGACCTGAGGTACAGTTCGGGAACTGGAGCTGCAGTTCCTCAGCACTACATCTTTACAATTGCCATTTTCTCCAAGGGCAAGAGAACAGCTTCCAGGAAAACCAGCCAAAAGTTAAAACAATACAGGCAGCTCTTACTATGGCCCCGGAAATAACAAGAGGCAAACAGCTGTCATTTTCTTTCTTTTGGCCTGGATGCAGTTTTCCTCATCTCACCCATTTATAGAGGTCCTGCGAGGGAGCTGGGCTCTCTTTCACACACTGCTGGGCCCCATGGCAGGGTAAGGGAAGGGACAGTGCAGGAGGTGATTGCACAGTGTCCTAGCCCAAGCCAGCTCAAGTGCAAACCCTCCAAGGACTTCCACTGCCTGTCACCTGTACTGCAGGGCTCACACTGCTCACTATGTGAGCTGACTAAATGGCAGCTGATAAAAATATACTAGCATTTCTTCTGATGCTGCTGTGCAGGTATGTGCAAAGATTACCCATCAGCCTGGGGGAGGTAGCTCTATGCTCAGGTGGGCTGGCTCAGCAGCAAAGAGCAGCCTAAGCTTAACAGCACTCTTTGCCCTCTCTTTCCTAAAAGGCTGAATTTGTGCTCCTACCTACCCCAAGTCAAAGTATCTTCTTGCCTAGCCTTCGCTCTTGCTTGAACACAATGAGGAAATTTGGGGTAGTTAGATGTCGGAAGGCCGCAGTATCAGCCAAAAAACATCACTGCCCCAAGGTAGAGAGTGGGATGTACCTGTCCCAGGAAGGGAGAGGCAGAACTGGGACAGAGTCACAAAGTTGGTCTTGTTGCACCTTTTCCTCTTTCTGGGCTTTGAGCAAGAGGCAGCCACTAACTGAAAGGAAAAAACAGTACATACATCACTCCACGTACCACACTCTGTCCCTTAGCGTTAGCAGTGACTATTGCTCTTCTGGCTTCCCAGGCCTCTGCCACAGGGAAAACACAGGGCACAGCCACCTTTCTACTCTGGCAGGTTGATGCCCTGGGCAGCCTCCTACTTTGCTATGCCTATGCTCAGCCCTACTGTACCCAAAACAGCCCTGCTTCTTAAAGAGGAGGAAAAAATCATAGCAAGACAGACTTTGCCACAAAACACGAAGCAGTAGAGGAGCTGATACTGTAAATGGGAAGGGTGGGTGTATCTTCTTTGAAGGATAAAGGTCTTTCCTCCCCCTCTGCTGCATTGGGATGTAAGCCCAGAGCTGCTATTGCAATCATTTGTAAATGTGGAGGAAGGTCTAAAAAGCCAGCTGTGAATTTTGGTAGTTGAAAAGGAAAAAAAAACAACAACCAACCTAAGAGAAAAGCTCAAAGCAGACAAATACAGGGTGAGGAAAATCATTGCCTAGATTTCAGTTACAGCATCCAAAACCAGCACTCATGCCTATAGCTGCAAACTCCCTCTTTTAGCCCTCTGCCCCCTCCATTTAGCTTTCTTGCCAACCCTGGCATCTCCACATATCCAGATAATACAGTGAGGCCAACCTCTGCCACCTACATCACACACAAGCACAGTACTTTCAAAGGCTGTGGACCTCTCTACATTAATTTATACTAGATACCACAAAAAGTCTTCTCAAAGAGGACCACTCCCTTACTGGATATCGACTTTCAAGCCTCACTCTTCAGAATTGCTCTGATAAAGAGACAATTTTTAACTGTACAAAAATGTGTCTCCTACCTCATATTCAAAAAATCCTAAAGTGATTTGACTCAAATGTTACAAAAATATAGCCTTCAACAGGGAAGTAATGAAGTCTCATCTCCATAGGCCAAACCTGCAGAAAATTATAAGCAACTGAAAATGAGTATTTCAAATGGAAGTGTTATGGAACATGAATGACAGTGACCTGAAATGCTCAGAGCAGACTATTCCTTTGTCCAACATTTGTCTATAGCAGCACAGGAAATATTGGAGACCTGAAGAAAACCACTACTTCCAGCTTGGAGAAAGAACAGACACTTAAAACTATGCAACACTTGAGTATCTTTTAGGCTTTTGGGTCCTTGGCTTACCAGAATATCTTTGGAAATGGGGGAGTTTAGATGAGATGTAATTCTTGACCCCAATCACAAAGATTCCCCTTAGTCTTACCTCAGACCATACAGGACAGTCCCATCAGGATGGAGCCGGATCATGCGGTTCTTCACTGTCACTCCATGCAGAAAGGACTTCTTGTCATTCAGGAAATAGGTGTCAGGCAGCCACAATTGGTCAGCCACTCGGTTGTCCAGGGTCAGGTTAAGAGGAAGGTCATTATATGCCAGGCGTTTGTCCCGCCAGCTCTGCTGGAAGTACATGGTGATGGTGTAGTCCTGGGGGAGAAACATGCAAACATCAACCTGGCTCTGGGGTAGGGATGTATCTCAGTCCCTTCACTACTGCCACTGCCAAAACCTTTGGTGGGGTCTCCAGATTCCTTAGCACCCAAATGTTTGTGTCTGCATCTCGGCCACTTGGGGGAACTGTGCTTTTTTCTGTGAATATGGAAACAAGCTCAAGACTTGTAGGGGACAAACCAACATTACATAACTCCATCCAAGCAAAACTTCCTTTTGGCTGCAAATCTAGTAGAAGTTAGGACTATGACAGCACTAAACGATACCAACCAACAATGGGCTACATGCAAAGATTTAAAGAACTGATCTCCCAAATAAGTAATGTAAAGGTGCCTGGACACAATGCAGTCACACTCAACCACTGCTTGTTCCCACATAGTTGGTAAAAGCCAATTTTATACTGAGCAGAAACTCAGGAGATTCCCAAGGGCACATGGAGAATCTCACCTCGAGGCCAAGGTTTCTAAGTCAACCCAGGCCAACCGTGACAAGTTATTAACACTTGCCTTGTTATCTGAGCTAAGTTAGGAGTTCATTGCGATTCTCAGGAAGGGACATATGTGGAGGAAATCTGCCACCAGTGGAGCATGATCTACTGGTAAAGGGGCAGTGCCCTAACCGTCCCCAGCTAGCACCATGTCATACGCATTTCCTGCTCCTTTCCTGTTCAGTAGTAAAAAGTTGACACTTAAAACTTTTGCTAAGACAAGAACTTTACAGAAGGCAGGGAGAGCTGTTTGGCGGTCCATAGCTGTAGCTCTGCAGAAACCATAGTAGTTGCTGGACAGTAATAGCACACCCAGGGGAGATCCAGAGGCCCTAGATCAGCTTTGTCAGAGACACGGTATTGTGACACCATACTAGAAGAACAATTATTTCTTCTCAAGCAAATGAGTAGTATAGAAAGGGATCTTGTATACACCAATGACAAAAAACATTCTCACAACAGGTCCTGAGTAGGCTAGAAGCCAAGATTTTAGAGGGTAAAACAGCTAGCATTAAAATAATATGATGCTGATTGGGAAGTGGGCATAAGTCTTGCTGATCGTGAATGGCCTTATAGAAGTCAGTGATTTTTCACAAGTCCTGAAATAAAAAGCATTTCTGCAAATGCATGCAAATGATCTAGAACAAGTGAGGCCAGAGACTCATTGTCTCTTCCCAAGCAGATACCTACTGTGCCACCAGAGTCCTCTTGACCACATAGGTTTGCATGACAGCCATTTCTGCTTTGCAAAATCCATCTCTGTGCAAGGAGCTGGTGTGGACCTGGTGCAGATGCTAACGTTTGGGCTGAGCACAGAGGCATCCTGCCTGCCCGTCTTCTCCCACTGACTTCACTCAAAGTCAGGTTTGATTAACACTTCTGAAAACAAGCTCAAATAATTCCACATTATGGGTATGCCAGTTTTTGGGTATCTAACTATGATTCAGAAATCTAGACCCACATACATATCTGAAAGGCCACAGAGTAAATCTGTGGTGAAGATGGTACAAAAGCTGTATCTGTCACTTTCTGCATTACATTGAAATGAACAAAAACACAGTGACAGCTTTCTGGCCAAGAAACTGTTTTGCTTTGCTTTCTAAAGGACTGCTAAACTCCTGCCTCAGAAGCCTCACAGTCCATCTTTCAGGGGCACAAACATTTTCATTTTGGTTAAGACCTTGCAAAGGAAAGTGTTCTACCCAGTACCCCTCCCAGGGTGTTTGGACCTGCATTGCAGTGAGAGCACAGAGAAGAGTGCCTGAGTTCCTGGAGCCTCTTACCCTCCTTAGTAACAGGATCTTCACCTGCCTGTGGGCAACTCAGCTACAGAAGCATCATTTCCATTCTCCTCCTTTGAGAACTCCACCCGCACATCTTGGCAAGCTGCTTCACTGACCTGCATTTTTCTAATCCCTGACAGAGCCCTGCAACACCTCATCCCTAACCAGGCCACGCCACTGTCATTGCAGGCTCCTGCCAGCCTTCAAGCAGCAGGGGAAAGGAAAGTGGCACTGATCTCCAGAAGACAAAAAGGGCAAGCTGTTTACAAAGTGAACAGTTGTCAGCACCAAGAGGTACACCTTCCAAACACATATTCTATATTTCCAGGATTGATGGGAACAAACTCAGAAGTGTGCACAAATAAAAGCCTACACCCTAGTCATCAATCTGACTATGTTCTTCAGGTACCTCTCCGGGGAAAGAACAGCCAGCCCAGCCCTGGGCTGAGCTCTGTCCTCCAAACTTCCTGGGCTTCTTGGCACAATAGATTTCTTTGGGCAGTGTCATGGAAGTCTGGAACACTTGATAATCATGGCTTATCTAATGCCTGAAGTTTCCTTCAGCCCCTCTCTCTGCTGATTCCTTGTGCTCCACTTCTCATTCTCCTGCTCTCCCCACCCTACTCCCTACATTGTTGAACAGTGGGCAGGATTTCTGGGGGGAAGGAAAAGAGCAAGACAAGCATCCACCCCACAGAGATCAGTCCTCCCTGGGAGGACAGGCGCTGCTGACACACTGTGCCCATGCATACCACCTAGCTATGGGGAAGAGGGATGCTCTGCCTCCAGGCACCTGGGAGAGGTCAGGGGACAGGTCAGAGGGTTGGAGGAAGCACTGACAAGGCCCACTACAGCAAGTGAGAGGGACCAGCACTCAGGAGAGAAAGCAGTGAGCTTGCCTTTCCCTTTATACTCCATAGCCTGGTCAGGCAATTATGAATTACATACATGACACCATAGCATCACCACCTGGCCAGGCTCCAGAGCAGATGAAATCTTCATCATAGCCTTCCTTTCAGAGGCATACAAAATAATAACCAAGGATGACATGGTTCTGCAGAAGCAGAATGGCCAGATGGAGTCTATGCATGCAGTGGTTCATAAGTTCAGGAATCAGAAGTAATGAGCCTGATTTTCCTCCAAGTCTTGAATGACAATCCCTTGTTTTATCTGTCATTGGGCTAATACAAGGTTTTCCCAAACCTCCAAGTAACCAGTGACATTCACAAGCCTGCTCATGCCACAGATATACCACAAGCTGGATTTCCCACCATCACCAGCAGATTGAAAGTTGGCCCATTTACCAGACTTAATGAAGAGCTTCAAAACCAAAGACATCTGGAGCCCATGCACCCCTTCAGGTCTTCCTTCCAGCTCACTACTGAAGCACTTCAGTGGAACAACGCCGTTGAATTTCCCTGCCACCTGTGCTAGGGATAAGCAAGGGGGCTTTCTCTGTGCATGCATACTGAGTACGCAGCTTTCTCCACTGCTGCTGCTGGAGGAGCAAGCAGGTGGTGCAGGCAAGTATAACTTTCCACTTGCCTCTAGATGAGTAGCCTAGACACTCTCCGTACTGCACCAGTGCAGCTCCAGTAGCAAGAAAAACATTTCCAAATTTCCTGCTATGGATTCCCCTGGGTCTTTCTGGAGCACCATAAAAGTCTGGTCAAGGCCTGTCACTGGTGTGCCAAGGAGGGAGAGAGCTGTGCAGAGAACTCCCAGCTCACCTTGCCAGGTACCCCTACTACACCAGAGAGAAAAGGCAGGATTCATGCTGGAGGGAGTACGTGTGTGCCAGGCTAGCCTGTGCAACCTTCTGCTTCATCTGGTGGCTACTGGAGGAGGAGAAGCAAGCGTGGAGGAAGAGAGATGCCACTCCTCATCAGAATCTCTGTTCAGGTTGCCCTGCAAAGACCTTTGGAAATTGTTCAGTGTGAACTTAGGTTTCAGTTTTTAAAAAACAAAGGCTGGGACAAGGAAAAGGGAGCTTCTGAAAAGTGGACATGACCAGAAGTTATGTGCCTCCACTTGGTCCTCTGCTTTTTACCTCCAGGAAAAGCAACCTTTCCAAAGATACCTGTGAACTTTCCCTAGCTGGCTTTGTTACTGTCAGCCTGCACCTACCCTGACCAGCACGCTGCTGTGGGAAGCTGAAGCGCTGTAGTCAACAGCACTGGCGAGAGGAAAGTCTGATTCAGACCCAGATGAGCCCTGATGAGTCTCGCTGATCTACAAATGATGTGCCCCTTATGCCAAAAGAGCTTGTGTGTTTCAAAACAAACAATTCTTCTTTCCTCCACCTCTGCTAGACCAGCAGCAGCCAGATCCCTTGGTTTGTCCCAGAAGAAGTCCCGTACCCAGTAGCTCACAATCTGCACAGCTCCAGTGCTGTTTCCAGCCCTTTTATTTACCACAGTCCTCCTGCGCTGCCCTCCCTGACTCACAAGGCGGACCTCTTGGCTCAGCTGTGCACAGGACCACACTCAGCAATAGAGCTCCCCTTCAGCCCCTCATGAAGCCAAGATGGCACCTGTGCCTGATGGAAAGCTGCTCAGCATGACTGGCCTGGTGCGACTCCTCCTCCACATGCCTCTATTCCGTCTACTCTGATGAGAAGCTCCTTGTGAGCTGGCAGTCCCAGCCCCCCCTGCTTCCGCTTCCAGGTTTTGCAAAGGCTCTCCTTCTCTCTCCTCCTTCTCGCTGCACAGTGCGCACAAAACAGAGGTGAGAGCAACACGTGGAGCCATCAGAAACTCATGTTGCAGAGATGCCTCCCTGTGAGAAGGGAAGACAGCTCACTCAGAGGCCCACAAAAGCCATGGAGAAGGAGGAGGAGCTTTGATGGGGGCCTCACACACTAAAATGACAGTACATCCTACCAGCTACTGAGGACAGGGCTGCTATCATCCAACTCCAGACAAGAGAAGGACACTGATAATTACAGCCTGTCCTGAAACTCAGCAGAGACCCCAAACTGAAGATGATCTAAGACGACTGAACTGTGAAAGGCTGAAGTATCGACATGAGATGGGCATCAATGGAGGAAGGTATTTCCTGCAGAATCCCAGAAGCAACAAATTCAGTCAAGTACGCACAGGGATTCCCCAGTTTCTCAGAGAACAGTATAGATAAGTCTAAGGGAACAGCAGCTGAGGAAAAGCAAGAAGGGGAATAAGCTGGCACCATTAGTATGAATTCAAGAATGAATTTCCACTGGCTCATATTCCAATGGCCAGCTGCTTGTGAGCCACCCATGTGCATTGAGCAGTGTGCAGGGATATGCTGAGACTACCAAGGTACGCAACACTTCAGAGAATCAGTTCGGGATGGGATCCTGAACTTCCTTGTCTACAGATTAAAGAACAGCAAGGGGTAGAGCAGGATCAGTTAAGGCACCTCAATAACAAGGGCAGCACACTGCAGAGGGCCACTTCAGTCTTTAACTGGAAAGCCAACTAAGTCACCACTCCTTTGCACACGGTGACAGACTGTTAATATCCCCCAAGCTCAAGGATGCCTCTTTGAAGAACAGCATCATGTGTACTTTTCTGCTTACCACAGTGAGAGGAGGAGTCCAAGATTAAGAAGCCCCTCTTTCTCAGAGCTGCCCTTCTGCAGTCTCATGTCAGCATGCAGAACACAAACATGGTATATGTCCCAAATGATATTCTTACAAGTGTGCTTGTATTTATTTTGGAGACACAGTTGTACTGTGTCAGATCAAAAGTCTTTCTACATTAATATCCTGTCTTCAGTAACAGTAAAGAGAATAGCAGGGAGAAATATAAGCAAAATGGGTTCTCTGTTGTGATACTTAATTATCCAGCTATTTGAGGTTTAAGGATCTCCTGAACCAGAGCCGGTACCTTCTTAATTGAAGATACTCAGTTTATCCTTTGAGAGTTTGTCTTATCTCTGAGAATATTCAGCCTTTGGCATCTGCAGTCTTGGGGTAGCCAGTTCAACAGTTTAGTTCTTCACTGTATTTACATCACTTTGAAACAAATACAAATCAGTCTTACTCTTTTATGATTTCCTGTAGTACTTGCATTAAGTCAGCAAATAATCATAACACTATGCTGCTCAAGCTTACAGGGTCCCGCCCCCTTTTAGATACTTAAGGGTTACTGAACAGAACACATAAAGCTACATGCACTCTCAAAAGTAGTAGAAAGGCTCTGATAGAGGCAGGAACCACCAAAGGAGGAGAATAATTTCATGGGTTAAACATAGAATAGAGCCTTATGATGACAGTATCTGATGTTCTGCAATGAGTTGTTGCACAAGAACAGATTACGGGCAAGATAATGGAAATAACTTTCCACAGAACCTGTGGAATTTGCTGTTACAAAAGCATGAAGTCAGGAGCTTAACAGTATTTTGGAAGGTCTAGGCATTAATGCGGAAAATACAGTCCAAGTCATAAAAGGAAGGGACTAAGAGGAAAGAATAGCCCAAGGATGCAGAGCCTCCCGCTGCAAGGCAGAAGCTCTATCTTCCAACAGAAAGTCAGAAGAAACATCCCTCCCGGGCAGGGGCTTCATAAACCCTCAGCACAGCTCCTGGGAGATGCAGATCATTTGCAGGATGGGTCAGATAATTTTCCTTTGTGTTGTGACCTATAGAATCCCAGGATTAAACTTGTCCAGAGGCAGAAGTGTGCATGTTCATTGGGAGCTACGCGAGACTCAGAAGCCAGGAATAGAAATTGAAGGAATAATTACAGAATCACAGAATGGTAGGGGTTGGAAGGGACCGCTGAAGATCACCTAGTCCAACTCCCCTAATAAAGCAGGTTCACCTACAGCAGGTTGCACAGGAACACATCCAGGCAGGTGTTGAAAGTCTCCAGAGAAGGAGACTCCACAACCTCCCTGGGCAGCCTGTTCCCGTGCTCTGTCACCCTCAAAATAAAGTTTTTCCATGTTTGGGTGGAACTTCCCGTGTTTTGTGTCCACTGCCCCTTGTTCTATCACTGGGCACCACTGAAAAGAGACTGGGCCCATCCTCTTGACCCCCACCCTTTAGATATTTAAAAGCACTGATTAGATTCCCTCTCTATCTCTCTTCTCCAGGCTAAATAGATCCAGGTTTCTCAATCTTTCCTTGTAAGAGAGATGCTCCTGTCCCTTAATAATCCTTGTAGTCCTCAGCTGGACTCTCTCGAGTAGTTCCCTGTCTCCCTTGAACTGGGGAGCCAGAACTGGACACAGTACTCCAGATGTGGCCTCACCAGGGCAGAGTAGAAGGGAAGAAGAACCTCCCTTGACCTGTTAGCCATGTTCTTCTTAATGCACCCCAGAACAATATATGTGAAAAGGTCAAATCTTTGCTCAGAACACAGTACTTCTGGCAACATAGACGTCTCCTGTGCCTAGTCCATTTTTGTGGATAACAAATGACCCAGATACCTTTCAGAGGGGCTTTGAAAGTGAAGGTGACTATTCCAGGCTACTAGTGGAGGTCGTGTTTCACCAAACACTTGTAAGGTACTGGAAGCAGTAATTTTTCTGCAGGGGAGAGTGCACACTGCTCTTCTGCTGCTGCATGACTTTGGGCTTGAGGGATCAAGGAGGGCTCACAACTTGCCTCCAGCACTAGCTGTGCCACCTGACTTTTTTCCCCCATTTCCCCTCTGCACTGATTTTGATAAAGCACCTCTTTTTGGAGAAGTGACCAAAGAAAAGTCCTTCCCCATATAAGCAAATGACATATGGTCTCTTTGTCCAAGATCACAAAAGAACAAAGCCAAGATGCTTCAGAAAAAGGGAGAAAAATGGAACATCTGACTTAGTAAAAACCAAGCTGCCACTGCCAGAGACTAATGAACAGTTTGCTGGCTTCAACTTCTTTGATGATTAAACACCATCTTCTGTTCCCATCATTCTTGGGAAAGAAATTGAAGGACAAAGTAGTCCTCAAGTATGTTTCATTTTAAGGAGGGGTTAGGAGAAATAAGAGGAATTATTTTTAAGGGAAGGAGACAGGATGTGCACACAATCAGTTGCAAGAATTGAAGCAGTGTAAAACGTACAGGAGAATACATGAAGGACAGAGCAAGACAGCCACAGTTCTTCCTTAGCAAGCTCACTTAAGAAAACTACTTTGCCCTCATAAGGGCTTGTCCATTTCCATGCAGATAAATCAATGGGTCCCAGACTTTACTGAGCACCAGTTCATTTGACGTAAGTAAATACCTGAGTCTTTTCAGCTCTAAGTCTGTTCAGACTCTCACCTTTGCATAGGGCAGGAGGCAGCAGCTTTTGTACTTACTGTTCTTTACATGAGGAGAGTATTCTGCCAAAACACTGTTTTAAATTTCTGTTTTGGTGCAAGCCAGTACTCAGTTTGCAAGTCTGAAGCTCTGTATGATAACAGTTATACCTAAAGTAGCAACTATTTTAGATACTGCCCTTCTCCCTAAGTTTCAGTTTAGCATGTGAGAAAGCCACAATTTCTTTCCACCTCCCCTATTTTTGAATAACCAGATGTCAGCACTGACTTGGTTATCAGAAGGAACACCTTCCACCTGCAATGTTTCTGCCATAATGAAAGGGGACAGAAATGGTTGGCTTTGAGAATATGCTCTATGCCTTTCTGTGCTGCAGATCTGTGTGCTCTTGAACCAATTTTCTTTAGAACTTCAGAGAAGTATTTTGTGTGGAGGTATTCCCCTCAATAATCTAATCTACTTTTGTATTAATTTGCATGTGTTTAATTGCTGAATGCATGTTCAGAAACTGGGACAGGTATCAGCTATATCCTCAACAACTAGGGGTATGCAAGCAGTGTCACTTCATTGCCATATTTTCCTCTTGCCATGCCCTATCCTTGGCAGCACCTGGATTGGTGCTGGTCCTGCAGGTGTAACATAGAGGACATATTTAGCTGGGACCTAAACCAAAAGGGGTAGGAATCTGCCCAGGACAAGGCTTTCAGACTTCTGACCCTGTATATCAATGGCCTATCTGAGCAGAAGGCAGCACTACATGTCATCTTCCTAACAGCCCCAGCCATGCTGGAAGCAGAGGTTAAGAGGAAAAAGCCAGAACTGATGGGCACAGGGATGAGTATCACCCAGTATCTATGAGCATATGCAAAACAGCAATCTGGTTCAGTGTTACAGGCAGCAATCACAAAATCAACACCTGCAGTATGACATCTTCCTCAGGCAAGCTCTTAGAAAACAATACCAGGCAGCTTCTATAATTCAGCCATAAAATCTGTGAGCTACTGCATACCATTTCTGCTGATCTGATTTCATCATTCGAGTCTCCATGAACCAGCAGCTGGGCAAAACCCAGAGCCCATTCTATCCTCAAAACCAGGATTGTTTGACCTTCCCATTTCTGCATCACCAGCTAGCTTTCACTTCAAACCTCATCTTAAGTTCAGAAATTGTCTTTCCCAAAGAGGATCCACTTAATGAGAAACAGTCAAACTAATTTTTGTTTCCTATACCTTCCCAAGCCAAACCAGCATGGAAGGACATGCTTTGTTCAGACAGACAACTAAGGCCAGAGAAGCAAGGCCTTAGTTCAGAACAAAAAGGTGATGTATGAATTTGACCAGTTTTCAGGCAGAAGGCCAAAGGAATGGTGCTTACACTATCTTCTCATCCTAGATGGGCTGGGAACTGGTATTGACCCATTGTAGTATCAAGAGAAAAAAAACAGGTAACATGCTCATTGAAACAGGGAGGGAACTCAAGCCGCAAGTCTGCAACTGAATAATTTCTTCCAGGAAAACAGGAAGCTGACCCCTCCTCCATGAGAGGTATGATGCATGTTTTTCCAAGTGAATTCTGTCCCAGGAACGACAAGGGTACCAGACAGTGCAGGTAACTGGGGTTCTTCCCTCTCCTGGAGATCTTTAAAGGCTTATTGCTTACATCTATGTTCTGACGTGCACCAGGTGTCTCCAAATGGCTTCATCAAGCCTTCCCAAATTCCGTTTCTCTCTTACCATATTTACTTAAGGCAAAAATCTTAATTTAGCTCCTTCTCTCTTAACCTCTGTCTAGATATGCACAAGATCACTCATTACCACAGTGTGGTACACAAGCATTAATACACTATCTCTGTGGAGTCTCACAGAAGTATTACATGCACTGCATAGCTGGGAAAGGGAGTCAAAGGGCATGTTTATATTACAACAGGCTTTCTGATTTTAAGTACTTGGTAATTTAAAACAGATTATGCTGTCATAGGCTTCTGCTGACCCATGACAGGAAAACACGGTGCTTTCAGAAAAGCCATTTTTACCTTCCACTGTTTGCCTGCACTAATCTAGTATGCTACACAACTGCCTTCTGCACACCTGCAAGCCATGGGCCAGTGCTGGTGCCTGTATCTCACCTCTTCTCCTCAATTCTTCCACCTCTCCCAAGATATCTTTTCACACTTTCTCAGCACTACCCTTACCATCTTATAGCCTGCGTTGCCAGTGTCCTCCTGCATACACATTCAGGCATATCTAATATACAGCCATTAAAGCTCAACTATGTTTTTAATAATCACTTTGTATTTAATTAAACATGTAACAACTAGCCTATTTGAGTAAATTAAATTTGAGTGAGACATTTGAACAGCAACTAGTGAAGATATCAGTTTCTAAAGCCCTCAGAAGGATGGGCAAAGAAAACTGGATTATGTTAAGGGAAAGGTGATGCTGGAAGATCAGTGACGCTCTCTAAACATTTTGAAAGGGGCTTCACAGCCTCTGCATGTATCCTTATAGAATTTTTACCTTGTAGCGACTTTCTCACCTCTTACTTACTGAGAGATGCTCACTTCAAGTGGTTAAAACTCAATAGGCTTTCTAGCAGGAGCAACCTGGTAATGGAAAAATGTAATTTCTCCCAAACATTCCCAGAACTTTTCACTCCTCTGTACCTTTTTTATATTTAAATAAAACATCCTCTTCACCTTGCCAAGAGTTTTACTGGACACCCATCCAGTCAGACTCTAACCAAGCAGGAGAGGTTTTGCAGCCCTCCACACAGACACTGACTCATAGAGATAATGGAGAAAAAAGGCTGGAAGAATGTGGAATTAAAGCAGTTAAGGGGCTTAGTAGCCCATTGGAATTAGGTACTCTAGAAAATACCTCTGGGTATCAGTTTCAGCTCACTCAATACTAATTCTGTAGGAGACTTCGGGCAGTTTCACCTATGCCTCATTTTCTCCTATCTATAAAAATAAGACACTCATGCTAACTTGCCTCCATGCTGTAGTTTGGGATCCCCACATCTCTAGGCAAGTGCTAAGTGTGTAATGAACAGAAACTATTTTCTCCCTGGGGGAAAAAAAAAAGACTGAGCTTGTAATATTCCTGTGACAGTCAAACCCACCAATGCAGTTTGGGGCTGCACAGGCAGGGAATCAAGTTATGAATGAAGCAATATTACTACTTTATGTGGCAAAATAAAATACTGTATATACAGCACTGAGCACTGAAACCATGAGATTCTCTGTAATAACATCAAGGCATGCAGCGCTTTAAAGACACTATTTTAACTTAGAGAAGGAAGGTTTGCTATTCCATGTTCTGAAAACTGCCACAAATACAGAATTTCCCAGAAGGTTGCCAGAGGCAAACAAATCCTTTAAATGATGTAATACGACTAATATGTCCTGGGTGGAACAATCACCTCAACTAGTCTGGCACAGATTGGCTTGACCAAAAGGTTAGAATCATATTATTTCCTGTACAAAGAAAAGTTTGATCATGTAGGAAAGATAACTGGGAGTAAACAGATAAGAAGGCAAAATGCAGAAGAGCAGAACATATTTCTGGCAATAGTGTTCCGTTAGGTCAAGGGTGGTCTCCTAAGAGTAGATGATGGCAGCCCCATGGTTTGAAAATCAAGGTCTATTTTTCAACAAGCTCAAGCAAGCTGGATGCAAATTGCACTTGAAAACCCTAAGACTCCTGCACACAGAGACCCAGTTCTATATCTGGGGTGATTGTGTCTACATAGGAATATTTAGCATAGCCGTACCTGTGGCCCCTAAGTTGACAAACTCAGAAAGATTGAGTTATCATTAGAGAAAAGGGCTAGCAATCAACTGTCCCAACTGTGGTGTGAACAGAACACTGTATAGTGATACTGGGACAATTAAAACGTACAGGAGTATCAACTGATCTGTTTTAGAATACATTTTCTACTGTCAAGTCTGGTCTACTGACCAGACAGTGTATCATCTTAGATTTAGTCTGCCTTTGCCTCCATCCATGGGTTAGTCTGTCCTTGGTTATTCCAGGGTAAAGCCAAGGGAACCTGTCCAGGCTGACATCAGCAGCAGTGCACACAATATGGTCCATGCTATCATTCTTCTACTTTAGCAATCCAAGTATTGGCTCTGGAATTATAAACCTTATGGATGGGTGCAGTGTAATTCACCGACAACAGCATTCAAAATGCAGTTGTATGAAACACTCCCGATTCTGCTGAACAAGTCAAGCTTGTTATATGATACGTGAAGAAAAAGGAGATTTCAGCAGGCTGTGGAGGTCCACAAGCAAGCAGACTTTGACTTCATGGCCAACTGGATGGCAGAGAACAAGCTGCAGTCTCTGTCCATGCTGAGTGAGTGCTCTCTGCAGCACCAGGACCAACACTCCTGGAGCCAGGGAGCTCTATTTGCAGAGCTGACAAAGTTATTGGCAGGGAGCCCATGTGAGCTCAGTAAATAAAGTATCCGGATAATAAAAATACCCAAAGGCACTATTTAATTTTTCTGAAGGTTCTTATAAAGCCAGTAATATTGAGACGGAACAGAAATCTTGCAGACAGAAACACGAACACAGGGCAAAGCCATCCTTCCAGAAGAGTGGAACACAAGGCACCTGGTAGGTGTGATGGCTTACAGCCTGCACAGCTAAATACCTGACACTCATTTATGGGGGTAACAGCTGAAAAGGAAGAAGGTTTGTGTTCAGGAACTAGACTGGGTCTCAGGAAATCTAGGCTTGGACAGAAGCCTGCGTATTTTAAAACCCCAAGTCCCCTTGAGCCATAGCTGCAAACTCTTGATGGATGTAAGAGTCAATACTTGGTGTATCCATGACCTAAGAACACATCAAAGGGGATGGACAAGGAGATATAAGCCACCGGCTGCTCTTCCCCTGCAGTCACACTGAAGTTAGAGGAGACATTTGTGGTAGCAGGTTGTTGCAGTGGAAAAGGGAGATGAGGTCCAATCTGTAAGCAGTGAATATGTTTTGGATTTGCTTCCAGAGCCACTAGAGCCTCAGATGGGAGCTCAGTGCACCCTGTAAAGAGAGGGCAAACAACATATAAAACGGTGAACTCCAGCCTGGTGACCCACTCTACCCTGGCACAGATAGCAGGAGGCCAGCTGTGAACACCTGGCAAGCAGCAACATGGAAGGGACCAGTGGATCTTGCCTTTTATTCCCTCCTCTGACATTTTTCTGGCTGGAGTTGGCCTGATACTCCATTTGTGTCAGGGCAGCAGGAATTATCCACATTTCATCCCACATACATCCCTTCTTCTCCAAAATGTTCCCTTTCATCTGACTAGAGGACCTTCCTGGGTCTCCAAACAGCTCAGCAGATCCTCTTCCTTTTACCATCCTTTTCCTTGAATGTTCATTTTTCTCTGTAGCCTAGCAACTCAGCACAGACTCAGAATATTAACAAGTCCTGTCCCCACACAGGATCTTCTCCAGAGGCCTGAAAAATATGATAGCAGAAAGGCTGAGAGGGGTAGGAGCAAACACAAGAGATGTAGCAAGCATGCAGGAAGCCTCTATCAGCAATCAGGAACAGCAAATCTATTCAGCTGTCATATCTGCCACCTTCACTTAACATATACATAACATATAGAGCTATATATAGGCCCATTTTTTACATATTCAAATAGCAACACAACACACACGCACTTGTATTTGGATCTAGGTTCTATATTGAGGTACTGGCACTCTTGCGCATATACACTCTCTTTTGCTAGATGCTTTAAACGTATATATGACAGGATGTCAGAAGGTCAGATTCTCAAGATCTAATTTGGTTTTCAATCAAACCAGATGAAGTTTTCACTTGTGGGAGATACTTTAGCATTCTGCAGTAATCCTCTCCGATGCTTCAGCATTGCTATTGAAACAGGTGGCAGTTTGGAACATTGCTCTCAAATACAGACAGCTTTTTAATACATATATATTTAAAATATATATATAAGGGCTGTGGGAGTTCTGCCTGTGTAAAAACCTGAATAAAAACTTAAGCAGGAAAAATAAAAAAGACATTTTTATCCTAGGCAAGTTTTTCTGCAGTAGCAATTCTAACTACTACAGGAATGCTGGGGTGCAAGTTGAAGTGGTTCATACCACCACCATTCAACACTGACATGTTCAGATCTAAAGATAACTTGGCTGATACAGGAACAGATGGAGCACTGCAATACATAGCACTGTTCAGCTGAAAGCATGCTGCAAACTATATATCCATGGACTCTCATCTTCTCCAACATGACTCCTCTCCTGCCATGGGGTGGAGTCGCCTAAGTAATGTAGAGTGAACTTAGCTTCTTCAGTAAGAGCACAGAAATGTTCTCATTCTAGAAATTGCCTAGTGAGCAAAATATGTGAACTCTGTTTCTCAGTAGTGGAGCAGGGTTGACTCAGCCCTCCTGAGGCTTGAACTTGCGATACTGGAGGACTTGCAGAGTTGCTCCTTAGGGATAATAGCATCATGGAAAGATGCACAATGGGGAATCACTTGCAACAAGCATTGCCACCAAATTTATCTGTGCTGCAGAACCCAAGGTCAAGGCTAGGAATCAGCCAGTCTGCCCAACAGCTTTCCCATAACCAAGAATTTCCAGTTATGCAGACGAAGAGTTTTCTGCAAACTCTACCATTAAGATGTCATGTGAATGCTACAAGATCCCTAGGAAGAAACAGGCATGGTACAATAGAAAGCCTCAGGGGCAGAGAGTCATTCTCTAGTCCAGCAGTTCACAGTCGTTCTTCAACTGAGAACTTGTTTCAGCAAGATTTCCACAGCTCATCATCTACTGGGCTACGTACATGGCAAAATCATGCAATTCAGCCAACAAAAATATTTAATTCAAGGACATAATTAATGTTCAAAACATTAAAGCCCTTCAGCACAAGCATAGGAGACCCCTTGGCAGAGAAAGGGAGGAAGCTGTTCCTTCTCACATGAGGACTCCTTGAGGCAATAGCTGCTTTACTGGGCTGCTCTCCGCTACACATGTACTGAGTCCTTGAGACCTCTGTCTCAGAAAGAATTGCTGGCGCTTTGCACAGATCCTAGCTTTCAGATTGCCACAGCATTTGAAGAGACTGTATGGGGATCCTTGGGTTGTTACTTAGCAACTTGACTCTAGCATGTAGTGAATTTGCTGGGCTGTCTCTGCAGTCAAGCAATACCAGGACCAAGGGCGCAGAAAAACTTTGTCATGGGAAAAGGATAATCTGTGAAATATTATGGAAGACAGATAAGATTTCTCCCTTCTACAAGTTGTCATAAGTGCAGTAAATATTGACATATGAGTCACACTGACCTATTTTCTAGTTTTTAGGCCAGGACAATCTCTCTGCCACCAATTTCAGAACCAATGATTGGGGAGTGCTTCAGTTTCCTTCAGAAGTTTGCTTAACTACTTTGTGTAAGAACTCTACCCTCTCATGGAAGGACCATCCCTGTCTTTCAGGCAGAAAGGGGATCACTGCTTGTTTAAACTTGAGCATCCACTCCCCCCTACCATCACACTGCAGAATGCCCCTGAGGCCAGATGTTTTACTTGTCCTCATGCACTACCTTAGTCCAAGGGATCTTTCAGCACAATCAGTGGGATTCCTGTTAAATAAAGGCATAATGTGGTGTGATTAGATATCCACATCTGACTCTTGACTTTTTAGGCTACATCAGTGCTGGTGAAAGTCATCCTGTGCCTCAGCAGTTACAGGATGTCACCATTGCAAGGATAGACAAAGTAACCTGAAATCTAGCAATGGCAGATGAGTCCTTGACATTTACTTTGTTGTAAAGATGTTTCTAGAAGCTCAGTATATTTCTGCTCTTACCATCTATCTACATAAATCACAGAGCAGGCAGTTATACCTCCTGTCTGCAAAAGAGACCAGCTATGTCTAGAATGGTTTGGAGGTTACTCTACACCCTGCTACAACCATCTCTTATTTCTCCAAACATCCCTCTAGTAGAAGAAAAAAGCAACAAGATGCTGTTGCTCTCCTTTAGCAACCAAGTGGTTGTGTTTATGCACTGGTCAAGAGCATCCTTACACAAGCTACTTCCTATTGCTGGAGAAACAGACATGAGAAAGCAACCAATGTGACTCTATGTAACTGAATGCAGCATCCACAGGACGGTGCACACAACCACTATGCAGGAGTACCCTTTTTGGTAACTCTCCTTTTCAGGAAAATGCTGTTTCACGCGTACAGAACTGCCACTGCTTGATTTCCCAACCAAATAGCCATCCAATGATTGCAGCCCTGCACAGCAGGACTTGAAATGACAATAGCTGCATGACCTAAGCTGTAGTGAAGCAATCATCAGCAGACGAAGGTGCAAACACTTGCCAGCTCTGAAGAAATCTTCCTTCTCAGCTGCATGTTTGCGATACCTTAGTTTAAATCACAGCATACAGAAGTCCTTGGTATATAAACCACCCTCCCCCATATAACCCCGACCTGTCCATGCCAGCACAGAGTCTGGGGACATCTCACCTTAAGTCAGAGTTGTACCATTCTTATCATGCCACACTTGTAGGATCTTGCCCTTCTCCAGCACTAAGGCCTTAGAGCATCCTCTGCTACCTGCAACCCTACCATCTCAGGAGTCCAACAGGACTACAGTCCCAGCAGTACCATTACAGCATATGATCATTAGCTCAGCACTAAAACTGCCTCTTAGTTTTACCATATCTTGGCAGTCTTCAATATTCAGCAATCTTAAATACCAAGATGCAATGTATACACACACACTCAGTTTAGATACCCCAGTGTTACAAGGCTAGAGATAGCCTAGACTACAGGCAAACATTTACAGCACTGGAGTGTCATGTCATGCTTATAACTCACAGCACATAACTTCAGATACACCTGACTGTGAGAGTTAAAAGCTTTAACCTTTGCTTTTTAAAAACCTTTGGATACCCAGGGACATAGAACAGACTGACTGGGAAACACCTGTATGTCAATTCTCCATTGAAAAGAGATGGCAACAAACTAGAACATTTTCAGTTAAGAGTAAGGAAAATGCTGGTAAATTTGATGAGAATATGGTAGTACAAGCTACAATATAAAAGTAGAAACCTCTTTTTAAAGACCTTGGGTTTTAAAGCTCAGGACATCTACACCAATGGAAAATCCTTTTCAGGAGCATATTGCAGCAAAGTTGTTTCTGTCCATTCTTGCAGACATACACAGAGTCTGCTGAGGGTCCTCAAAGGCTATTGCTAAAACTGTATCAGCCCCAAGGAAACCAGGGGTTTGCATATCTGATTTGACTGTTGGAGAAGATTGAGAATGAATTTGGCATCATGCATCCAGATCAGCAATCCCACATGGATATACGTTTTCGTGCCTTACCCTCCCACTTTCCTGAAAGGACCCAAAGGTCAAGATCTCTGACCAGGAGAACATACAGGCTAGGAGGCTGCTGTGTTGGACACCAAAGAAAGCCTCGTATATGGAGTCTGGCCATCCACGGTGCCTTCTTTCATCAGTTATGCCCTGCATGCAGTAAAGTCAAGCCCATATATTACTGTGTATGAGTTACATCATTGAAATTAAGATCCAACTAGTCAGTGCATATTTGTATTCTAGTGAAAAATGAACTGCAAAGCCTTATTAAGACAGATTCCACTACAAAGGCTATTTCAAGCATGCCTAATAGATGGAAAAATTGATGTAGTGAGAAGAGTGATGCTCCATTGATGGTTGCATAACAGGTTGTAGGATGAACTGGACTGGTCAAGAGCACCCTTACACATGACCTGATCCACCTTCTTTTAGATTAAAAGCTAACTTAAAAGCCTTGCAGCTCATTGCTGTCTTGGTGTGCTTCATGTCTCTCTCGAACAGGAAAAACCTCTTTTCTGAACAACACAGTTTGTTTTTCAAGCAAGCTTCGAGAAGCTGGGAAGTAACAGACATGATGCTTCCTTTCACAAGTCCCAGTTGATCCAGTGCAGCATGCCAGTGCAAGTGCAGTCACTCCAACAAGACAGCAGTGTGGCAACAGATAATACAGGGATGGGGAGCACAAGGCAATGAAGCAAAGCATCAAGGTCAGTTTTGCCAAGCATCCTGCACCAGCCTCTAACCTATCTGCGCTGTGGACTGTCCCCTAACAAAAGGTATTGCCAATCCCACAGGCATCATTCCTTTAACACATGTATACCTGCAAACATTTCCATTTGGAAGCATTGTTCCTTACGCTAGCCCTCTACAATGATCCTCTTGTAACTTTTCAACTTGTCACCGAGTTTATAAAACTTTAAAGCTAATGCTAAAACAAACTGAAACAATGTTATTGCAGATGTAGGAGAGGATCTTGGGATGAATAAATTATAGGAGCCACAAAGAAATCACAACCACAACGGCTGGATGCTCTGAGCTGTCTTACCATGTGCAGATACATAGGAGGGAGCAGGTTTACGACTGCACAGATCATGGGGCAGGAAAATTAAAGCATTATGAAGGGTAACTACTATCTCTTATTTCAAATGCATACAAAACTTCTGGTTATTTTCCTTATTTAAATAGTTCTTCAGTGCTTGAAGGGAATCTGAACTGTCTGGTACCAGAAAAATACGTCCCCAGAGATTACCTGGAGAGAAAGAAGGCTACAGTTGGAAATATTAGCCTCAAGTCCCACCAAGCAGCAAGTACCCTGAACAGGCCAGTTCTCAGCTGCCTATTGAAAGGACATGCAGAAATTGGGGAAGAACTCCAGCTCCTTCTGAAGCTATTGCTACTGGATACCATCAGAATTGGATACACCAAAGGAGGTTGGCTGAACAAGATCATTAAGCAGATAGTGACTTTGGGCAGCGTTCAGGCCACATACCACAAGGGCAGCAACCTGCATGCTGCTTCAGCTGCTTCAGGGTGACTTGTGCTCCACACTGGCAGTGCTCTTCATTTTCCTGGGTCAGAAGTACTGTTAGACTCCTCAGTAACTCGGGTACCAACACTATTCAGGTCTGAACATAGCACTATCAAGGTACCATTATACACCAACAAACATCTATAAATACCTCCATGCTGTTCCATGCTTACTGCAATTCAAACACTCATAATAAAATGGCATTTACCAGACAACTTATCTAGTCCATTTCCTTTAGGGAGAACTAGGAGATATCAGTCTTCCATTCTTCGCAGATCACCTGAGCTACTGAACATCATTATGAAGGCATTCCTCCTTTTAGCCTGCCTTTAAATCTCCAGCTTGCAAATTCATACAGCATATGAAAAGACTCCAGCTAGGCCTTTCATCTTCACGGATCAGCATTTCCCAGAGGGTCTGCCAGTCAAATGTGCCCTCCCCAATACCTATTTGGCCTGGCTCCTGGCATCCTTTCCCCAGCATTTCAATTGATGTCACTGATCTTGGCTCAGCATACAATCCTTCTAATCACTGACAAGAAAAGAGGCTGCAGCTCAGTGTTGCTGACCACACACAGGCAGCAATGAACAAGAAAGTGACATTTTTTTTTAAAATAAGGACTGTAGGTTTTGACCCTTATCATTGGGAAATCATTACAAAGGCAGCACTGTACCTATGAATGTCCTGCATCCTGGCATGACTCGTTCTGAGCTGTACCATGGCACAGGATCTGAGCATGACCCTCAAGGAGATAGAGAAGCATCAACTTTGTATAGCAAGGCACCAGGAAACACATAGCATGTACGGGCAACTGCAAAGCATTCTGTACATCAGAGTGTCTGGGAACTTCCAGCATAAAGACATAACTGTGTTGCCTTTGCAGAAAGCCCTGTATCCTCCAGGCTTTACATGTCACCACATCATCATTTTGGGAATACAGTTCCCATGGGAGTGAAGGCAAGGAGTGCTCCTTAGATCATGGGTGGAGCTGTTTTCCTCCGTGGTACCGCATCCAGCTGGACTCCTGTGGAAAACAACTTTTTGAATCATGCAATGGCTAGTCACTGACAGCACTTGTTCCCCAACATCACAGTCAGCAGACGTCAACAGTCTCAGGGAAAAGCATGGGAGAGCCGGGGGCTCTCCTTAGCCTGCCCAGTCCCAGCACCAGGGCCATTGTTCCCGAAAGGATGTCTGAGGATTAATTAATTATCCTAGAAGGGGCAGTAAGTAATAACACTCTGTGTGGAACAATAGAAGCTATTTGGTTGCCATGACAGCCCAGCTTCACTTGTCTGCCTTTAATTTATTCAATGCACAGTCCCTTTTCCAATCACACATGAGGCCGAAAAAATGCCTTGTTTTTCTTGCCAGTATCCATGTACAGAGCAGGGGTAAGACACAGCCCTTTCCCTGAGGCATCTGTCACACAGAAGAATGATGCACATAAAAATCCCTTCAGCCTGGAAATTTACATCACATGATAACTCTTCTGCTTCCTAAATGTTTGTTCTTTAAGATGATTCTCATTTTTTAACCCCTTTTTGAAGTTGCTTCAACACGTTTCTTGTAGATCTTGATCTTGAGTATGTTCTCATGTATATCCACTTTGTCTTCCATTCCACCCCTCACCCCAACAAATGTAAGAAGGATGGGCAGGAGATTATGCTTGTCAAGTCAAGCAAAGAGCCAAGAGGGATAATCAAAAGGCCAGAAGTGCAATGCCTTCACAGTATCATGCCCAGTCTGATTACAACCATGCTACAACCATCAAAACACTCAATGTTCACCAATAGCACTACTCAAATTCTGCAAGATCCAGACCAGCATGTGGATGAAGGTCTCTGCCAAGAAACATGCTCTCCCATGCACCCCAGCCATCCTGCAGCAGAGGTAACAGGAGAGAGGAGAGCATCACATTCACATGGCAAGAGCTGAAAAGTGTTGCTAAGGGAATGTTTACTAGTCTAGGATACAGCATGCCTGGCCACAGCTGCTCACAACAGGTGTATGACAAAATACTTGATCAGCTTTTATAGGCCATGGACACATCTCCAGCAGGAGGTTCATCCTGAACCAGCCTCTGCAGCGCTCAGCTAACTTCTCAGGTCTACAGAGGAAGATTAAGGCAGTTGTTACAAGTAAACTGGGAACCAAATTCTTCACTCCCTCCTGGCTATGTTTGTGCAAGCTGGGGTCTTAAGCTACAGGTCCAAACCCCTAATTGTTCATGCTGGCACTATCAAGGACGGTGACAGCTGCTTCACCACATAGGAAAATTCAGGTCCAATTTGAAACTGGGGGAGGAGATGACTCAATGTTGAGCTCTGCCCTGACAGGCAAGATAGATGGAACTAGGTTAAGCCATCTGGCTCTTCAAAGTTGAGACTAACCTCATGCACAGATATCCAATGCAATGGGGACATAGGTCTATACCTGAATTTCTGACCATACACACTGCCCAATGTCACTGTTACTAGACTGATGTGTAACATGCCATGCAGATAATTATGGTGATGCTGGGATGATAGCAAAGAGTCTGCAAAAAAAACTGTTCCATGAGAGAACCTGAAGGTTCATGGTTGGTCCTTCACCCTGGATTGGATCAAAATATGCATTCAGGATTTTCAAGCAGTCTGGAAAACAAAATGAGTAGTCAGATTGTCTCACCTCCCCTCCATACAACAGCAGAATAGCTGGTGGATCAGAGAGTCCAGAAACAGATAAACAGGGCAGGAACTTTGGGAGACTAAGGTTTTAGTTGACTTGAATAGCAAGAGCTCTAAACTGGACTAGGACCCTCCTGCATGGATGGAACATGGAGGAACAGGACAGCTTCTGACAGGAGGTCAGGAGTCTTCCACTCCACTCAGTCTCTTGGAAAGAAGAAGAGTTTGGAGGAAAAGCCTCTGGGCAGGGGGGAGGAAGGCAAGTTTAGGCAATGATCAGCGCAATCCACATCCTCTGCTGGGTTCTAAAGGCTTCTGAGAGACAGACAGCACAGGCCTGGATGTGGACCCAAACCATGACCAAATTAACTAACAAATGTCGCCCCAAACCACTGCTGAGAAGATAATTTTTTTTCTTCTTAGTGGCACGAAAAGTTCCGGTCTATCAATACCACCAAAAAACAGATCCCCATTAGATGCCTCCCTTTCTAGTAGAGATCTCCAAAGAAATGCCAGATTACTACCAATAAACATGAAAAGGCACTGACTGTTTCTCAACTTGGCATGCACAGGCTGACTGTAAAGCCACCACCACCTTTGAGTCAATCGAAAAATAAAATCAGCTTCTACTCTTTTAAGGCATAAGCATTAATGGCTTGGAGAGGTGGCTGTGCAACCAGAACAGGAGTATAGCAATCTACTTTCAATAAGGTGTCGCTAGCTCCAGAGATGCCAGCAGAGATCCTCCATCCAAATATTCACAGGTAACACCAGGGATATTTCAGTGTGTCAGTATAGACATTCACTAGCCCTACTAGAATTTACCTCATATTAGGAAGTGGATGACAGTCTTTCAGCATGTCCAACCACATCGCAAGTACTACCAGCAGGGCTAGGTGTGTACTACACAGGTCCCACATATCAGTCATGTCTTGCAAGTATTGTTTCAGTGAGTTCAAAATTGTTTCAGCCTGGGGCTGGGCTGAGGCTGTGGGGGCAATTAAAGACAGTTCTGGTGACACAGGCCGCTTAGTGGGTGGAAGGAGCAAGGCTCAGACTGAAATCAGTATGCTGAGAAACTTGGAAAAAAACTCCTCATTTCCTACGGCCCAGATAAGTGTTTGATTTTCTTTTTCATCACACTACATGTGGAGAAATCATTCCTGAATTTCTTATCCTTTTGTAAGGAAGAATTCTGTCTTAAATCAGAATTCTCATCATCCCTCAAAATTCTGTGTCCAAAGCAGAAGAGAAAAAATCCTTCTTCAATACCAGGAATATGTTAATCTTCCTCCAACAACATCCCAGCTGCAGGAAAGACCTTTATAGGAAGTGAAGAAAGCAGGGGTGTGACTACTCTGCTTTTCAGAAGTGCACCCTGAGATCCTAGGTGGCCTCAAGAAATTGTCTTGGAAGCACATGTCAACCAGAAAATGGAAGAAGAGTTTATTAGGCTTTTTTTTTTTTCTTTCCAAACTTACCATGTTGACTTCAGAGATCTGGTCAATGCTGGAGATATGGATGCTCATTCCCACTGTGACAGGGTTACCTGAAACACAAATTGACTGGGTTAGAACCATATTCAAGCCCTCCTCCTTTATCTGCTATTAAAGAATTGCCTAGAAATGCACAGATATTATTTGACCCAGCCTCACATTCCCCAAGTATCAAGGACTTCCAAGTCACATGTGCTCAAATGTTTAAAGAAGAGCAGATTTCTCTAACTCCCAGACTTACAGACTCACCCATAGGAGTAGTGCAGCCTAAGCTTGATTCTTTAATTCCTGGAAGTTAATTACCCCCTAGTTATACAGTTATCTTTGGTTATTCCAAATAATGCCTTCAGAGACCATCAGTAGGCTCCCAGTGGGCTTCCATAAGATGTTACTGATTGACCATACATGGAACATAGCAATCAAGCCCATGCAACAAACGGGCAGGAAAGATTCTCCAGCTCACTCCTCCATCACTCTGTCAGCTCTGAGTGCTCAATCTGAAAACCCCAAGTGAATTTTAATACCCAAGATACCAGACAAGTACAGGAACCAGATCTATGAAGTGAGAAAGCAGCATTTGTATAGTGGCTTTTCAAACCAGAGGAGTGCTTGGACTAATTAACAGATTCCCCATTTAACCATGGACATCAGGGCACACGTCACCCCACATCTTCTTGCCTGCAGCCACAGAGCTGTGGTAGACATCTGTGCACAGGTTTGCTTGGAAATTCAGATATTCCCTTACCTAGTGAACAAGCTGCCCTCATGCCACAGTAAGTGTCACTGACTGTGGCATCCAAGATGAGCTTGTGCATAAATACCACACAAGGGCTGTCACAGCCAGATCTATTGCCCTCTCTTGCCCAAGTGCAGAAAGACCTGTATTACCAATTCCCACAAACCTGCAGAGTCAGGGCAGAAACCAGCCATTTCAGCCAGTTCTTCCAGATGTGTGGGCATCCTGGCTAGATCCAGATTCATATTCAGTTCTACCTAAGCCCCTCTGACTAGCAGGTCACACAGCCTGGCGACAGGACAGTCCTTTCAGAGGGATTTAAGCCACATAAAACAATTTGCAGAGAGATACACATCTACTATCAAAATCAGCAAAAAAATCTCCTGTAGCTTGAGATGGGGTTTCTGACTGCTACCCATCTCCTGTGATCCCCACGGCCCTGAAGCCAGAGCACAAACACAATCCCACTGCAAGCAAAGCCCCTCTTTTCACATGTGCAAGGTGGAAAATTATTCTTTGCAATGCAGTACTGGAAAGGGAATGGCAAGCAGTTATGCCACTCAAGGTATTAACTCTTCCATGGAATCATTAGTAGATCTAAGTGATGAAATATTTACAGATAATCATGAAATGGCTTAGAAAGTAATTAGGAGATAGGGGGAGAGGGGAGAACCACACAACTGGAAATGAAGTGATTTTTTAATTATGTGTTACCAGAAGTAGGGAAGTAGTGTCATTAGGGCTGCCTTGTGATTGGGTGTACTGTTAACCGAGACCCTTTGCTGCAAATTAAGCGGCATTATCCTTTAATGGAATATGAACAACATTGAAAACATCAGAATCAACAACTGTAATTAGGCTCTGCTATGAAAATCTCCTTAAAGAGGCAGTGCTCTTCTCCAGCACTCCTGGGTCCCTGTCAGGGGTGCTGGAGGCAGGGGTGCTCAGGGAGACCTCGCAGAGCCTCTGAAAATCCCTACACAGGCACACTCATAGCCACATCTTTGCTGTACTGCTATATTCATCTTTCACAAGGGAACCAAATGGGAAAATAACCAAAAGACACTTTGGGGAGAGCCAATTCTCCTGCATCCTCCCTTGCACCAGAGGCTCACAGTGGCACAGGAAGGCTTTTAAGGAAGTCTCACTTTGGTAGTTTGTCCTTTTTTTTTTTTTCTGAAATCAGGGCCTTGTGATAGAAGCCATAGCAGGAGGAGGAAATCACCACTGCCCTGAGGAGCTTGCCGATTAACTGGTTACAGGAGGAAAGACGAGGCCATGCTTGGGGCTACAGCAGAGCTGGGGAGAAGCCAGCTCCCAACTCCTGAGCCTTTCTGCCACATAGTGTTTTTTTCCTGCAAGAGTTGCCCTACTGCTTGTTTAGCTTCTCACCATCAGCACGTGTGTCACTGTGGTTATGTGTACCACTCCTTCCTCAGCGCAAAAAGTCATTCTTCCCCTTCCACTGTGTAGGAGACCCACTGAAACCAGCAAGTTGGGTAGTTATAGCAGGGGAGCACTGACAGTGGTGATATACAAAAATTTGTCAAATCTAGAGTCTATCCAATCTAATCTATCTGTCTAGACGTTTATGCTGTGTTCATCACCATGGTATCTGAGTGCCTGAGGTCATGCAGTGACTCAGTGTCAGAGCCGTGGATAAGATCCAGACCTCCTGACTCCCAGATCCAAGATCAACACTGGAGTAGAGATGCTGCTCCCCATCACTCTGGGCTCAGCTGCACCCAGCTCCCATGCATAGTCAGTAGTGTTCCTCTTGGCCTCTCCAGGCACTATCAAGGCCTCTACACCCCATCTATCATGGCAAGTGTGAGGCTTCACTGGCTGCTTGCAACCCCTGGGGTGGGGGCCATCAACCCACAGACAGAAGGGTATGATTGCCATACAAACATTCCAAAGATGAAGGTATGCAAAGTCCTGCCTTTACTGGACCTACTCTTAGCTTGATCACATGGAGGCCATTTCACCTTCTCCATTCCTGTTGTGAAGACTGGCTCACAGTCTCCTCAGGAACAGGGATGCAAGAGCATGTACACAGTCAACAGAAAAAGCATACCCTACCTCTTACTGCAGCCCAATGAAAAACTAGACCAGCTGGCGTCCAACATTCAGGCTGTAAGTAGTACACAAAATGAACAAAGGACATCAATTCTGCCAAAGCTAATAGCTTCAGGCAAGAGCGATACAGAGGTAGAGTAGTTAAAATATGGGATAACAGTATCTGTAAATTTGTCCAAAACAGCAGAACTCTGCATTTATGGATCTGAGACAAGGCAAAAGAAACATGATATTAAAGGTCCATGCTTTTATCTGTGCCTTGGAATGAGTGCAAAGCATTAGACCTACTCCCCTTAAAGAAAAAGCTTATGTCTAGAAAAGATTTGTAGGCAAGGTCAAGAGTGAGGGAGTGTGAGAAATTCTGCCACTTCCACCAGTTAACGTCACCCTCACACCTGTTTCACACCACCACTGGAGAAACCTCCAACATTTTGTTCTGAAAGTAGTTTGATGCCTGTGAAAAATGTACTTGGTAAGTCAGAAGTGAAGCAGACAAAGGAGTTATAATAAAACCTGCCTTTTTTCGGCAAGTGATACTTGTCAAATATAAAACCGGTCAAGGTAGAGAACAAGTTGTGCTAATCTGCAATATTTTCCCAGCAACCAATTATTACTTTGACTTTTTATTTTATAATGGTTAAAAGCCCCAGAACTTGGAGTCATGTTGCTACAGAAGTAATTCCTATGGCACAACTGCAGAGGAAAGGTCGTGTTCCCAAGCTTGTGTCTGCTTGCACTACAGCCAGAGGTGATGGTAGTCTGGATCAGGACATGTCTTCCAGATACCAGCCTAGCACCTCAGCTGTGGAAAGCAGTGAAGATAATGGCACAAAGTTCAGTGTAATGGGTCTCCAGACAGCGGATACTTACCTGGACAACTGCCCTGTACTAAGGTCCAAGCTGCCTTCTCACTCCTACCCAAGAAAGTCAGACTAGAGCAAACTTGGATTTCTCTACCATCCAATCTCCAACTGCAATACAGACACAGCCAAAAGGACTCAAAAGCAGCAGGCAGATAAACTGAGCTTACTTTATCCACTGAAGCCACAGCATTTTTATGACCTACAGCCAATGCTTTGAGGAGTCTCATTCATGCATTTCTAACCATGTGAACTTGGTAACGCTGGCAGAGGCAAGACTTGCTCAGGGGCAGGCATCAGCCTCAAGCCTACCCTTTAGCCTAAACTACAGGAGCAAAGGCACTAACCACTAATGGGGGTCTTAAGGGGTTGCACAGCCTGTATCTTTCATGAAAGCAGACCAGAGTTTCTTCAAACCACCAGTGTCAGAAATTCCACTGCTTCCCTGGACAATCCCTTCCTGCATTTCCCTGCATTGAAGGCTTTTCTTAAATATCCAAACTAAACCTTCTCTGCAGTGTAAATGTAGTTTTGCCTCACCATTTCCCCCCAATGACAGTCCTTCCTTAACAACAGCTTTTATGTATTGAGAAACCATTACATCCCTCTCCCTCCCCCACCAATACTGTCTTGCCTAGATTAAATGCACCTGATTTCTTCAGCCTCTCCTCAGAGGTCATGTTTTCTAAAGCTCTGACAATTAGTGCTGCTCTCCTCTGGCCTTTTGCCAATTTGTCTACATCTCTATTTTAAAGCATGTATCCAGAAACCAGCCACTGAAGCAAAGATGACATGTCACTGGTATAGGGAAAAGAAAAAGCAATTTCCCATTTACAGCATTCTCTTAAAGCCACAGAAGCCCCTCCAAACCCACTGCACCCATCCTGGGAGCTGCTTGCTTTGTGTAGGAGTTTAGAGATGTTAAAGTGGCAGCCTGGCTCTTGCCATTAGAGTGCATCACGCATGCAGGAAGAGGGAATACAGCACTGTCTCTTTTGGACAAGAGGAAAGATTATTCAAGACAGCTTTGTGCATGAGACCCAGCGTTCCCTGCTTGCACCCTGCCTGTGGCATCACCAGTCTCTGAGATCCCTGCAGCAGTAGGAAAGCTGCTTTAAGGTCTTCTGCTGAGTAAACAAAGCCAACCAGAGAAAATTAGAAGCTGCAGCCACTAAACCTACATACAGAATGGATCTGTGCCTTACCCTGCAATGGTAAATACCCACAGGCATAAGACTGTCCATGAAAAACCTCTTCATCCCCAGCTCTCCAGAAGCTGGGGGACAGCAGTGGCACTAAAGCCCAGAAACAGCAAGTCCCAGAAAAGGTTGCCCTGCACTAGCTGACAGAACTGTTCCTGCAAACGCAGGGTGATACAGGTAGGATCAGAGGCAGAAGAGGGCAAGGTTTGCTGATACATGTAGCTGCAGGACTGCAGTGCCTTACTTGCATTTTCACCAAACAGGATCAGCACTTAGGATATTCTCAGGCTTCCCAAAGGCATGACCAGAACACATATCGTAATTTCACTCCCAGGGCTTTTTTCCTTCAGTCTTGTCCCCACTTGCCTGAATAAGGGAGAACTGTTTAGTATCTACTTGCTCTTACTGCAGAAAATGGTTTACCCAAGCCACTACTTCTGTTTACAGCACTGAAACTCAGGGTACTCTGGCTTTATCTTTACAGCTTAAAATCATGACCCACGGCAATGCTATGCACAGCAATGAGTTGGTTGTGCAAGGGCTGACAGACATGTTAGGAGGCAAGAGCTCCCAGGTAATCAGAGGTGCAGAAGGCAGCACATTCAGGATGAGGCTTGTCACTAGCTGAGGAGCTGCAGCCTGGATGCAAGTATACAATCTCTTAATAAATCCCACTCTGTCCCTCTCAAAACAGATACTCTTGAATAATTTTCAGCTGATGGACTAATTAGTCATGGGACATAGTCTTTCAAACCCACCCAAAAGATAACTCAGAGGGTAGTCTACTGTCAGGACACTCAAATTCACTGTGGAGGAGTCTATACCCACACCCCAGGATAGGGAGAATGGAAATGCTCCTGGATTTTCACCATATAGGAGGATTGCAAGAGGAGTTAACAAATTGCTATCTGCACAATAGATGTGCTCATAGATCTCAAGAGTTAGGCTTTGCTACAGCAGTTAATAGAATGTCTAAAAGATGCAACCCCAGCAGACCACACAAGCCAAATCACAAAGTTTTCCAACACTATTTTTCCCATTCCTTTGCTTATTTTTAGGTTAGGTACAGCATCAAGCACGAACTCAGTAGGTGTTAACATCACTTGAGGAGTGAGAAAAGGTGACCATGTATCATGAAAGCAGAAGTGTTTTGGGAACCACTTTCATCCAGCATCTCTCATTTGCAGTGACATCTAGAAGCACCGAGTTCAGCAGGGTCTCTTAAAAACCTACTTAAACTTTTCCAATAAAATCTAGGTTTAAATACCCATTAAACAGCCTACAAATCTTTTTTCCACTTGTTTTTTTACTCTTTTTTCCATGACCTATCCCTCACCCGCAGCTGATGCTGTGCACTAAGCTTGCCAGGCTCAGCACAACAGCCAGGAACATCAAACGCATGCAGAGGTAGATATCAAAGTTCTTCCTCTACTCTTAGCAAGGTCACTCCATGACATCTGTTGGTTTGAAAAGAGCAAAGCATACCATGACATTACACTTTTGGCCAGTGTTATACATTACCAGAGAGATGGTCTTATGGCAAGCCAGCAAATATGACATTGCTTTCTTGTCCATGGGGAAACAGGGAGTATGAGGATATTGCTTCTCCTGAGGAATCTTCTCCACATGAAGCAAGCCTGGTATTTTGGAGCTGAAAAACAGGACCCCGGTCTCCAGAATATCTGGGATTGCTAATGCCTGCTGCTTCCCCAGAAACTCATTGATCTGCAGGAGCAGGAGGGATATCTACCACCACTAATTGTCATGGAGATTGCAGCTAGTCTCCGAGTAGGCCTGGCAGAAAACAGTTTCTTCTGCGTGACAGGCTTTCTGCATTTTGCCATACTTCTTTTGCAAGAGCTTGGTACTTGTTAAGATGCTGAGCCTGTGCACAGAACAAGATTGTGCCTAACCTTGATAGGCTTTCCATCCATCCACATCAGACCAGACACAGTGTCACCCTGCACAAGAAGACTAATGAGGATTTCCAGCCTGTACCATTCTGTTCTCCTGGTAGCCTGGCCTGGCTTTTCACTCAGTCATCCAGTCAGGTAACTGAGTTTACACTATTCATTTAAAAAGGGGGAATACTAGGGACTTCCCAAGAGAAACTTCCTGTGCAACTTGGTCTAGGTGATCCTGCTCCGGTGGGGGGATTGGACTAGATGATCTTTCGAGGTCCCTTCCAATCCGTGACATTCTGTGTGATTCTGTGGTTCCGTGAAACAATAAGTTAGAAGCTCTCACCAAAATGGTGGCATCAAGGACAGCACATATGTTTGAAGGGACATCTAAGGGAGGGTACAACAATGGCATAGCTTTTAAGCAGATTTTTTAAATACCCAAACACTGAACAAATCAGGGACTTCAGTAAGAGACAGGCTTTCCTTCAAGCAAACAATAAGGCCAATTCTTCAGCAAGGAGCTAAGAGACACAGTACTTGAAGGGCAGGCAGAACTGATCACTTAAGCAGTCATTCTGTGATGGTTTTTGCAAACACACAGGTTAATCTCAATAATGGCAGCCACAATTCCAGCATGTTGTCAAATGAAGCTGTCCCTGTAGATCTAAAGAGATACAGAGCATTTTCTCAAGCAAGCTGTGCCTGCTAGCAAGCCAGGGCTGAGGGATTCTTTTGGAGAAGCAATGCTTTCCCAATGCAGATGTAGCACTCGTTCTGTGACTATTCTAAGGGAAACAGAGAGCTAAGGAGCACAATCTGTGAGGCACAGTGGATTACCTAATCTATCTCATGGGTATTTTTAATGGATTAGTAGGTATTAGAGTGGGACATTGCAAATATCCCATGGAAGTTTGGAAGTGAGAGAGAACAATCAACTGGCTGCAAAAACACTGTAAAGGTTGTCCCAGAGGTATTGCAGGATTACAGAGGAAGTTAAATCAAGGTTGATTTTAAAAGATATTGGTAGACAGCTACCCAAGCCGAATAAAAACAAGGTCTCAAATGTAAAGGCTTAAACATGGAACAAGAGAGTAGACACCAATCCTTACAGCATTGTACTGCTGGTGGACTCAGTTCAGCAAAACACCTGTACAAGCACACAGGGCCTTCAGGATTATGAAAAATCGCTGACTATTCAGAATATCATCTGCTCTTGGGAGAGGCCTAGATCAATATTTAGGAGACAGATTTTTAAAGTTGTTTCATTCTCAGTGACGAAGAGAGTCTTCCAAAGCCTTCCATATGCCCATGTCTTGCCAGGATGATGTACACTTGGTAAGGTTATAGTAAAGTGAGAGGAAAATAAGTTGTCAGGTTTGTCAAACTGCATATTTGCTCTCATTTATAGATATACACAACTGCATCTGATCATTATCAACCTGGCACTACCAGTGGGTCCCAAGCAATCAATTCCTTAAGAGTAACTTTATCAGGGACTCCAATTCCCAATTAGCATCCATCAGTAGACAACACCCAGCTCAGACCACAGCCAGTTTATGCTGCAGAGCTGCCACAACCATCAGTTTCTTTGTTGGAGCAGAGTGGTTGCAGAAGGCATATCCAGACATGAACAACAGGAGATGAAGGCAATGCCCTGACCCCCTGGTACACTGCACTGCTAAAGCAAGGGTGGGTCACCTGCCCTCCCCTTCCAGGGACATTCTTCCCTATGTACTCCAGGGCTCTGACACAGACTCCCATAGCTTTGCAGTCTGCAGAGCACACACTTGGTGTTTAGCTTTTACATCCCTCTCTGCAAAACCTGGCACTACAAAACATTGCATTTCCCTGCAGTTACACTAAGCTAACCCTGGAAAAAGCAGAGACACTGAGCATCCCGGATCCCTTCAGCTCTTACTCTCCACCAAGACTGGGAGGGCAACAGGGCTTCTGAAGCAAGCATATATTGTAGACTGACAGCAGATCAATGCAAGCCTTGCATTTTTTCCCCAGCAGTAATATGAAACATCAGATCCACACTGATCAGCCACCCCCATATTTCTTCACCTGTGAAGACTTCCCTCCTACCTGTCCGGATCTGGACAGGCAAGTGCATGTCTCCTGTGGACCCTGTCAGTGCAGCCATGGGGCACAGTTTTGCTTACACACCAAGGAAGTTGTGGGGGACTCAGGAGTAAATCAGACCTTTTGCTTTTACTCAGGCCCTCAGAGCTTGTGTTTGCTAAACCTCTTCACAGCCACCCTGGACACTTATCTACACTCCTAGAGTCACTGCTCCTCCACCTCAAGCAGGCTCAGAAGCCTTTGGCACCCTGTTGCTTCTGATTTCCTAGCCTACCGTCTGCTTTTTAAGAGGGCAGACCTTCAGAAAGGATTGCACACAGACACCAAGTATTTTGAACCCCATAGTTAAATGTGCAAAAGGGAGTAGGGTATTTAATCATGTAGCTACAGGTTTCTGCCAGAGAACACTCATCACAAGCCTCAGCACAGGCAGCTCCCTCCTTCTGCCCAGTTTCCAGCTCACCAGGTTAGTTTCAGTGCAGACCACTGCCAGGGCTCCCCGACAGCCTGGAAAACACTCCTTACAAGCCAAAATGCTGGATTCCTGCACAAGCTCCTGTGCTAAAAGGTCCACAAATACACATAGATGCATTCTTAAGCAGGATTAGGGCTGAACCCCTAATGCTAGGACCCTTACAGTACCATGGCACTCCTTGCAGCAGCCCAGGAGTAGGAGTGCAGCAAACCACCCAAGAAAACCACAGCACCATCCACAGCCAAACAGCTCCCAATGACAGGAGCGGTTGGACATCTCATCCCACCTCATCCCATTCCTGTGCTTGCTGGAGACCGATACAAGATCTGACTGCCTAGCTCCCTCCCTCCCTCCACCCCACCCAGGTGGGGCTGCCGGGGTGCCATCCAGTGAAGCCATTTAGCAATTTTCCTCCACAGCTGTGGAAATTTCTCCCATGTCACCGAACAGCCTCAGTTCTCATCTGCCCACTCAGGGCACAAGGTCATGACCCACCTTCTCAGTGCTGGGGTTTTCTGGTACACAACCAATAAATGTCTGCTACATGGAGGAGTCTTCTCTCTTATGTGCACTGGAAATATCCCCCAAACAGCTGCAAACCTGGCCTGTACTTGAGTATGTGACCTGTCTGGAAAACACTCTCACACATTACGAGATCCTGAGTTATCTAATCCCCTTAGCTGAAAATGAGCTGAACCAAATTAATTTAAATGAGTTAACAAAATCTTATCCATTCATATCAAATCCATTATTCTGTCTTGGAAGTATTTGTAACAACAACAAAATATCTGGACTTGTCATTTTTAGCAAAGTGACAATAAGAAAGTGTTCTCCTTTTTCTCCCCATTTTCACACCTCCTCATCATTGTTTACAGACTCTAACACGGCATCTAACTCCTGGATTGAATTCAGTTGGACACTTGCAGCATTCATGGAAAAAATAATTTTAAAAAAGTTGGCCAGATCAGGACACACCAAACTTGCACAGGAAATCAGGGCTGGGATATGTAGGAGCAACAGGGAACAGCCCTGCTGTGGCCAGCTTGCCACACCTTCATGAAATGTTTTTTTGGTAATGCTGGACATGGTCCTTCATCCTCCAACACAGTGTAAAGTCAATGGCTAGGGTCTTCAAAGGAGAGAAGGTTACTTTTTTCTTGTTACTTCTGCTGAGTCCTTGGTGGAGATACAGCCCTTTCCTGCTGCCCACTTTTACTTCTCAAGAGAGCCTGCTATTAGGACTTCTGTTAAGGCTGACTTCAGATGCCTCCAACCAGCACCTCCCCATACCATGCACCTGATCTTTTCCTTACCCTATGAAGGGCACATGGCCCTTTGGCTCAGCTCAGAGACAGATCTTTGAGGTCGCATGGTGCCCAAGGCTAATGCTCAGTGACATTCAGGACAATTTACAGTGCAAGTATTGTAAAAAAAAGGAGTGAGTCAGGCCTGAAAATATCATGACATTCACATTAAAATCATGAGTCTGAGTTAGAAATCATGAGAAGCAAAGCACACACACAAACAAGCCTCCCCCTTTCCAACTGTTATACATGAGATTATATGTTTTCATCTCTAAGTTTCTGAGTTTCTTGGATATGCCTTGTTCAGGTTGTTCTGTTTTTTCTCCACAGTCTCCATACAGAGAAAATCTTTCAAAATTCAGTGATAACTGAGAACTGAAACAGTTTCGTAGGAAGAAGAATTCAAGTTTGTAAGTTGATCACTTTTTGAAAGATTGCCCCCTGTGCTGGTATTTCCACCATTTCAGTAATGATGGATTTGCAAAAGTGTCCTGGAAATTTAAAACTGCAAAAGTTACCAGGCTACCTTTTACTCCAGCATCTCTTATTAAGAAATAGAACTAACTGCCATTTGTTTACCAAAACAATTTCTTTCACTCAGGATGCATGGATGAACAAATCTTGCAGAGCTTTTACATATATATTCATCTCCAGCAATTCATCAACATAATAATCACACATTATTAACTTGAGTACTCATCCAATTTTTTTCTCTAGCTTCAAATACTAGCAAGGAGCTAATGTGCAACAGGGAAGAAAAACATGTATGGGAACTTGCTATGAAAGGAAGATAAGAAGAAAAATTCAGCTCATAGCTTACCCCATCCCTCACTTCCAAAAATTTCCTACCGAGCTGAGAACATTTCCCAAATGCTGGTAGAATGGTCTTTTCTAAAAACCTTCTTCCAAGCTGGAGGAGGTTTCTTTCTTTAGATGACAATGTCCCACCAATAAGCTCCCACCTTTGACTTGGGTGGCCTCCAATTTACAGCCTCTGATATTACACTTACTGCTTTGCCACCTGCAATGGGAAGCGCCCCTCTATATGCATTCCCTGCTGAACTGCCCGGTGCAGTTCCCAAACCTAGCTTTTCCCATGGCACAAGCTTCCCCCAACCTGGAGGAGTCATCTGCTGTGGTCCCACTAACACAAAGCTCCTTAAGAAAGAAGCCTTCATGTGGATTGTCTCATTGTGACCAATGTGTAAGAGAAGAGCAAGAAGAACACCAGGAAGTTGCCCGGTAGCTGAGGAGATGTCTTTGGAAAGATCTCCTGATCAGAAAACCCATCCTGGTTCTGCAGCACAGCTGCAGTTACAACCTGTAAAAGAGAAAGGGAGTTTGGTGTTCTCACATCTCAGCTGACTGATGAGCCCTAGTCCCGACTGCAAACACAGGGTGATAAACTGTAATAGGAACCAAGTAAAGAATACTACTTCTAGGTCATTGCTCTTGGTAGGAGTTGGTCTGCCTAGCAGATAAAAGCCTACTATGGCTTTTAGTGGCTGAAATAACCCTGCAGGCTCAGAAATTGGGGTTTTGCATCAGGACAGGGAAGGTTCTGGAGTCCCTTCTTGCTGACAGCCTGTGGTGAGATTCATCACAGAAGCACAAAAAGAGTGAAGGTTGGAACTAGTGCAATAGCCAGGACACTCTTTCCACTTTTTCTACTATATGACATGATAATACACAGTGAATATATTATCTGCTGCATATAATTTTTTGAAATATTCAGCCAATTATGACATTTTCAAATTTTCAATTTTTCTGAAAAGGAGAGTGAGAAATGCCCTCCTGCTCCACCCACCAGAAGGGCAACTATTTGTGAACAACATTAATGCCCATTGCATGTGAGAGCATTTGCTATGGCTATATCCTTTTCATTTCTCTGCAGGAAGAAGCGGGCCCACTTGCCTGTTCCCTTTGGGGATTTCACAAGCTATAGCATTTGAAGGAAACGTCACAGTTTGATGACCAAGCAGTGGACTACAGCACTGAAGGTGCTGAGGTCTGTTGTCATGAATAAAGAGCAATAGCAGTAAGTAGAACTTCCCAGTGCTATTCCTTGCACTGCCATGGTTTTTCTCTGTCATCCTCAACAAGCTGCTCCCTTTTTGTGTCCCCTAGATGTAAGATGGGCCTAGCAGTGGCCCATCATCCCACAGGCAGTAGGGAAGATTTGATATTCAAAGTTTGTACAACACAGGAGCCTTGCTGCTATCTGTCATACAGAGCCTGTAATGCCACTCGAGAACAAATTATATTTATGCATAATCAAAATCACATCCAGCTCAGCCCTGATTCAAGAATCCTTTTTGGCTGGTGATGATGTCCAGAGCAGAGAGAGCACAGCTTGATTTCCAGAGCCCAGGCTGAGCTGGCAGAGCTGGCAGGTAGAAGTATCTTGTTTTGACTGGTAAACTGAGCAAGTTTGACATGGAAACCACTGAGGGAGAATAAATATGGAACAACAATGTAATTTTTACAGAGGCTCTTCTCCAACTATACTGTACTCGGAGCCATCTGAGACTTGAACTAAAAGGTCCTGAGGTCAGAGGGGGGAAATTCAAGCCATAGTAGGTTTGGCTGAGGCTCACTCCGGACACAGGCACAGACATCTGTAAGTGCACAATTACTTAACAGCACTATTCCTACAGGACTGCAGAGAGCAGGAGAAAAAAAAGAAGGGGAGGGATAGAAGATCAGAGAAGAAAAAGAGGTTTTATTTCTGACACAGAACCAAGGATAAATGCCAAAACCAGAAGAATGGTCTATAGGAACTGCGTGATCAGTGTTCCCCAAACCAGCCTGAAATTCAGATCCTGCTCAAAGCAAACAGCAGCACTCCTACAGTTTTCGAAGGATGGGCTGACTGAGAAGAGCTCTGATTCTTTCAGTTTAATGGGAACAGAATCAATCACTGGATGACCAGAATACCTGTTGATCCATCTGTTTGTGCTATAGGGCTCCACCATCCAGCGTTTCCCTTTCTCGTACATGTGATGTGAATTCCTTTAATTGGCTTTATGTCGTCATTAAGCACATCATTTGTCTTGACCATGTTTCTAGTCATGCTTTAACAAGTGCATGGTATTTCAGAGGAAATAATATATAAATACACTTAATAAACCCCACCAAGGGCTATCTGCAAGAAAGCATCTTGCAGACTTCCACACCAAATGCTGTCACTACCATTGAAGAACCATCTTACATCAGTTCAGCCTGACACTTTAGTAGCCTCCACATTTTTTTTCTTTGAAATAGACATAGGTGAGCAAAAGTGACATGCACACACGGTCTGTCTTTCATGTAGCAGTAAAATTGCAGCATATTCTTTGGCTTTTACATTTCATGCTGTGTGGGTTAAAAATATTTTTCTGCCTAACTGGAATATAGGGAGTCTTAGGAATGAACAATGCAGATATGTAAAGTCGCTCTAATGAACAGCTCTAGGGCTGTACGAATATATTTTGAGTAATCAAAAGGACTTGTGCTAATTGGTTTTACACTCTTTTTACATTCTGCTTTCAGTGGTAGTCCCTTGAAGGCAAGTTTACCGGTAGGAATAATCTCAGAAATGGTGAATGTTATGTAGATGTTAGTCAAGGAGAAAGATAGGTACAGGTGAGATGGCAAACATCCTTCAGACTGGCTATAAACAACAATCTGCTTTTAATCAGTTAATTAATTAAGAAGTATTGGCATTATTCTGCTAAGCAGTAACTTGAATGCATTGTATTTGGTCATAAGGAAGGTGTGACTAAGCAAAGAGGTAAAATTCATGAAATAAATGCTTAGTTAAAATGATGTTGACATCTTGCTTTTTATCTCAGAGCCTCTCACTAGCCACAGCGCACTATTGTTGACTAGCTCCAGCAGCACTGGAAAGTGGCTGTGTCAGGGGCCAAGCAGAGCTGCAGAGAAGAACTGCACCAGCCAAGGGTGAAGAGGAAGGAGGAGGGCAACTGGATACAATTATCCAACAAGGGCTTTGGCACAAGCACACCTCCTTCAGCTCCTGTGAAAGTATACTGGCTTAATGGAAGACAGAAAGACTTCATGTCCTCCACTGGATACCAAATCCAGAAAACAACGCTTGGTACTACCAAGCACAGCTCTAGGATAAGCACACAGATTGCTCAGAAACCCAAGTCCAATTTGACTCTGGGCTGGGACTTGGGAGAACTCATCTTCATTGCTGTCCTTGTCATGCCACCAAGACTCCCTCCACTGCTCTGTGTCAGAGCTTCCTGTCTCTGAAGGAGGATAATAAGGAATTTGGAAGGCCACAGATGAATGCATAAGTATGCTCAACATGCAGCAAGAAGTTTACAAGCTCTGTCACACTGGAGGAAGGGATTGGTCTAAGATTCTAAAATATTGCACCCATAAAAACTACATGAGAAAACAAAAAGTTAGGTGGAAGGATGCCCACTACTGAATGGATGTTACAGAGGCAGTTCTTAATTAAACAGTCCACAGGATCCTTGTACATTCCTTTTCCTTGTTCTATAGATTGATTTGCTCTGAGGATGATGCAGGATTACATATCAGAGGATAGAACTGACAATAGGGTCCCTACCTGATTTGCTAAAGAAGTTATAGCCTTGCAGTGAGTGAAGGGAAGGCCTCCAGGAAAGAAAACAATGTGTTTGTTTAGCTGAGTCCTGTTCTCCAGAACTGGATGTGTCACAGAGGTTCCTATGTGCTTTCCTATGCAAGTCATCTAAACCTCACAGGTTTTCATGAACTGTGTGTGTCTCTCTCTTGGGGCACTGAGGCTGACTACTCACAGCTGTGGCTGAAATCAATAGGAGCTCTGCTTCAAACACGCAGTGTGCTTACTACAATGCTGCTAGGTATTCTGGAAAATCAGGTGTTTTGGCTGGGCACCCCAAAGCAGGGAATACCTTTGACTCCTTGGAGGAGAGATGTAAACATGTTCACACTGTACTGGTGTGCTTGACAACAATTATTAAAAAAACTAATTATGAGTTGTGAGCAGGTCTGAATGAGTTATGAGCAGTCAAGAAAGCACAAGTCCAAGATGGTCTTCACCTGCTCAGTCCCAGGCTTTTCATTAGACACGCATCTCATTCTAATCTAGCTCAGCCTGTCTTAACGACCCGCCTTGACCTCCTCAGCTAGTCCCCACTGTCACGTTCCCAGGCTGTCCCTGTCTTGAATGAAGGGAACAAGAAAGATAAACTCCACGTGTAAGTGGCATCTCTTGTGTGCTCTGCAGAGGTGCTTAGGGGAAAGGGACCTTGCCTCCTGATGAACCCTCACAAGGGGACCAAATATAGATCCAGAGAGAAACACCAATTCTGACTTTTCTGAAGTCCTGAATGTCTGACTTTACAGCCTCAAAGTCCTTTTCACAGCATGTATTTCCTATAAAAAGAGCAAAGTGAAAAAAATAGAAATTCCATCATGTGGCAATGTGTTAACATCCACATATGTCCCAAGAAGGACGGGATCCTTTCATTTCCTGTCACTTCAGTTAATGAAGGAAGGCACAACAGCAGGAGGTTGTCATCTTCCTTCTGGATTAGCCCTAGAGAGGATATGACCCATGGTCTGGAGCCAAAAGTCACGTAAACAGGGGAGGAAGTGAGGTCTGCACAGCTGCAGATAGTTTCACTGGCCAAGAACATCCTTTTCTTAACACCCTTTTCTTAGGAAGGAAAGTGGGACTACTGGCAGCCCTAGTGGTGTATCCACCTTTTCTTTGGCCCTGGGGTTTGCAGACTTCTTCAGACAGCTCCTGCTTCTCCATCTTCAATTTACTCCTTTCCCCAGTCTGGTCCATATTCACCCTTGTGCTTTCAAATCCAGAGCTGTTCCTCTGCCCTGATGGACTACAGGGAAGGAAGAGTGATAACTCATGCTGTAGTAAGGCTCTGTGAAGTTCAGCATTTCAGGTTAACCCTGTGTCCAGCTTTGGGCAGTTTCTCCTGCAGACATGGAGAAACCACGTTCTTCAGAACATGGCTCTGGTGGGAGACATGCCTTCCTGCTAAGACTCAATTCCCTTCCCCAAAGCATAGAAAAGAGTTGTGTCAAGACATCTCAGAAGGGTAGGGAAAATTGAATCTGGCTGCTTTGAGATTTAAACATTTTTACCACAGAGGTGGAGGAGAAGAGAGCTGGAGAACTGAGGAATATACCCTAGAAAGGCACATTTGCAGCTCCTACTGTCCCCAGGACCAGACTGCCCCCTTCCTTGCCCCACATCCCACCCCTCCTGTAGCAGCAGCAGCAGTCTGGAATGGTGCACCAGCACCTGAGGTGGTGGGGCCACAGCACTTGTGCCAGTGGATCACAGGTGGCCCCAGGCATCTGCCTGCTATATATGCACCTGGGCCAGACTTGATGGAGGTGCTGCCAGTTTCACCCTCCCAACATTTTAGGAGAGGAAAAAAACCCAGCACATTCATGCCTCAGCTTGTTCTCAGATTTCTGAATCATTTTGCATAAAATTTTCCCCCTTTCCTTTGAAAAGTCAAAGCAAGCTAGCTGCGTAGAAAAAACACAACCCCTGTGGCTGCACCTTATACACGGTGGGAAACAGGGACATTTTCAGGAAGCCTTAAAGATGTGCAATACCACCAGCCTTGACTATGTAAGAAACCAAATTCCCATTCCTTCCACTACAGGACAACCGAAACCAGCTGTTCCCCAGCCACACAGGACTGGTGGGCCAGAGTTCTGGTCCCCCTCCACCTCCTGCCGCATTTGTGCCAGCCAACGCAGCCGCTCAGCCTGCCAGCCCTGCCAGTTTTGGAGCCCTGAACTACCGACGATGCTTCACTGCAACACTTTATGCATCAGCAATCATTTATTTTTACAATTCTGGGTTTCAAGTGATGATGTTATGCAGAGAAGTGATGAGGTCAACTGAATTTAAAGTCTTTGAAGAAGAAACACTGAGGAATGAGCAGGACATGGGGGGCAATCAGGGTCCCTAAGAGGGTGCAGGTGTGATGGAGCAGAGAGAAGCTGAGGGACAGAGGAGAGAAAGGAGGGAAGCCAAGATACTGCAGCTAAGTGGGAGTCTGGGTCTCAAAGGAGACGAGTGAGACTGGGTGAGGGTGACAAATGATGGAAAGCCAGGTCCATGCTGCAGAGCAGATTAGAAGCAGGACCGTAGTCTGGTTTCAATCCAAGCCCCCTTAAGTGCTGACCCTCCTTAGGGAAGTTTGAATTAAAAATGGGGCAGGGAAAGCTGCTGGATCCAGAGGCATGAAAACACAGGATTTACTATGTAATCCTGAAGGCTTCCTGGTCATTCCTTTTTCACCAGGCATTTTCAGACACTGCACACCACCCAGGAGAAACTCTAGGAATCTTGCACTCTAGATGGGCAGGGGGCAAAGAGCAAAGAAAGCCCTCACCTTGCTTTTGGCTAACAAGATCTGTAAATGATACCAGGAAACCTATAAAGGGTCCCTTTTTGTTCCTGGGAAGCAAAGCCATCTGCTTGAAACTCTTGTAAAGTTTTGGGCTGGAAATGTTGCACCAACAGAGAGCAGCTGAGTCACTAAGCTCAAGAAGGATCCTCCTGCCATTCCTTCATTGCATTCTCTACCCTGGGGCAATACAGTCTTCATTTGCTTCCTTTTTTTTTTTCTCCTATGGAACAAATGCCTCTGAAAGTGAGTGCCTAAGAGCACTTACAAGAACCAAGATGCTGTGTTGAAAGCTCCCTCTCTCCCCCACCTGTGGCCTTGCAATGCTTCCCAGACCTGACCTGCAGCATCCCCTACTCAACCAGTCCTAAATAGTGAGCATCCTGCTTGCCTTACTGTGGCGTAATTATTGCATTTGCAATACACCCACCAAACATTACCCCCATACTGTCCACCCCCCAGGCCAGGGCCAGCTGGATGACATCCACCTACAATTTGATCTCCCTATGAGATACACTGCCCTGATCCCCCAGAGCAGAGCAAGGTCCTTAGCATACCCTGCCAAAAGACCTCACTGCACCGTTGCTGATCTGTCAGTACCAGGACAGAGATCTCCCTCTTCAGCAGACCAAGAGCCCTGGCTGTATCTTCCTCCTACCCTGCAAACCCTTCCTCCAAGGCTGTTTCAGATCCCCAACACAATCCTGCCCAAACCCACTAGACCTGCTCTGCAATGATTCCACACCCCTTCAGTCCCAGTCCATCTCCTTGCTCAGCCCATGAAAATTGGGCTTCATGGGTCCACCCTGCCACTGTGACACATCTCTCCAACAGTAGGTGTGCTACTCTAGTGCTTGGGTGATTGTGGCTGAGAAGTGGGGACTATCCAGGGCTCCCCAGCCTGGAAGGCTTTATCACCTGTGCCCCAAGGACTGATGTACCTGCTGGCACTTTAATACCAGCCCCTTCACTACACCTCACCTGGTGCTTAACCCCCTCCGGCTGTCCCCACTGAGCCAGGTCAGCTTTCTGGAGGAGTTTCTCCCAGATTTTTCCATCACCTCCACATGGCTCCAACTTCTTCTCTTTCTCCCCTGTCTTTCTGCATTCAGCCCAGCTCCCCAGATGAGCATGTCACACTCATCACCACAGCACCACCCCTGAGAGCCGACCTGCTCATCGGCCTAATGGGTTTCCAAGGGGGTGGGGAAGAGGGGAGGAGAGTGAGTGGCTGATGCTTCTCAGCCACTCAGCTTGGCCCAGAGCTAACGAGGCATCTCAAAATTAAAAAGTGAACTGCAATCCCCAGCAGGCCTGTCCTCCTTTTGGCATTAGTCGGAGTTCTCTTTCTCTTTCAAAAAAAGAGGACTGAGGAGCTGTGAGTTGCATTCGGAGCCACTGAAGCACCACATGCCAGGGATGGTGAAGGTGCTGGAATGAGGAGGGCAGCCTGGGGCTGCTGAGCCATGGAAGCACTGGCTGTCTTAGAAAAGCTGTAAGGCTGTGAGGTGCAAGATCTGCTTCTCCATGGCAAGAAGCACAAGTGGTACACAGAACAGGCTCTTCCAGTCCCCATCTCCCTCTTGCGCTGTGGGCAGCAACTGTGGGTGCGTGGAGGAGGTACCCCAGGATGCAGATGTGGTACCCTGCCTTTAGGGCTGAGTGAGTAGGGACAGTGCAGGGGTGATTGCCACCAGGCACTGCTGTGGGGGCAGGACTGGAAGAAGGAAGCAACACTCCTGTAGAAGGAAGATATAGTGAAAGCAAGTAGGGGAAGAGCAGAGAAGGGAGGAAAAGAGGACAGCCTGGTTTATTACCTTGGTAGCCTTCATTTCTCACATGGGAATCTGCCTGGGAAGGACCTTTCTCTACCCACACTTCCAGGGCACTCAGCACCAGCTGCTCTGGCCTTTCTGCCTACAAAGCCCTCCTTGAGCTGTAGAGGGCCCAGGGCTCTGGCTTGTAGAGGTGCTCTCTGGGGCAGCTCAGCCTGGCTCACAGGCAACCGAGTGCTAGCCGCTTTGCTCCAGTTCTCTCCACTCCTCCTCAGACCTGTCCAGCCAGACCCTCAGTCACTGCTAGCCCTATGACAGCCCCATGCCATTCCTCCCAGGGCACAGGGCTCCAAGCAGGACCTGACACCCCTCCAAGATGCTGTCTTGCCCACTCACAGTTCACCCTGACTGATCTTCCCAGGGCAGGAACACAAGTGGCTGAAGAGTGATAGCCTCCCCCAGCAGAGATGGCTTACACCCATCTTGCCTGGCTGAAAGGCAGACAAGAGGTGGCAGGATGGTGAAGGTGGAGCATGAGGGGGACTGCGGGGCAGTGTCCTGGAGAATAGCCCAGTCCTCAGGGTGCTGGGACTGGGGTTCAGACCAGTCCCACGCATTCCTGAGAGATAGCAGGTCTGCATACACACAGGTTAAAGGGCTTTGCCCAAAGTGTGCCTTTTCCAGCTGCATACAATTTATTGTGGGGAGGTTCACCCTCTCCACAGCAGGACTGTGGATAAACTAGAAGCTACAAAGGGTTAGATACATCCTGGCATGATCCCACTGGATTTGTCCTAGCAACAGATTTAGCCCCAAATCCAAAAAAACTATTGAGCTCTAGGGACATCAGTGAAGCAAGGGAACTTCCACCCCTTTTTTCCTGTGCTTGTAGTGCTAATGATCTCCAGATTTCAGATTCACCTCTAAGCTCACCCTTCCTGGGGCAATTTTGTCCAGATAAGCTTATCCTTGGGGGGAGGGGGCCAGACATGCTGAGAGTTAGGGCATCCCTACACACCAAGCACCAAAGGTGTAGTAACGGGTGTTGCCAGCCAGGACTCTGCACTTTCAAGCAAAGGGAAGGGCAAGAAGGCACAAAAGCCAACAGCGAGTTACCATTGCCTTCCTATTTCTCTGCCTGAGTGAGGGAAAATGCAGTTTGTATTTTGGGAATTCAGAGTAAAATCAAATAAAATGCAATGGTTGCCCCAAACCATCCATTTCACAGTCAGAAAGGACGCAGTGCCTGCTGAGCCCAGCCTGTGCACAGCACAAACCTGGCAAGGTCAGCAACACTGCCTGCACTGAGCCCCATGCCACCTTGTCTAGGCTGAAGAAAGGGATGGTCTGTGTCCTGGGAGGGCGGCTGGATGACCTGGGGACCTGGCATCAGAGTACACAGGCTGTGAAATGGACCTGGGCAACTGGACCTCCAGCCCCATGGCTCCTCTCTGTATCCCTCTGCTCAGTGCCTCCACAGAGTAAGATCACCTACTGTTTTACAGTATCATAATCATCTCAATGGCTTACAAGATGGTTTTCTTGCAGTTTTTATGTCATCTCTGCAGTTCTCCTCCTCATAAAATGTGACTGCACTAATTGCTGTGACTGGGGCTGGTCAGTTAATAGAGAGATTTTATGTTTCCCAGACAATCAAATCCAGCCATATTCTATGTTGAAAGGAGGAAAGAGAAAGGAGGAACCCCTCTTTCCTTACAGAGCACTGCAGGCCCCTTAGAAGTGGTTCCCCACTGCACTGAGGGACCTCCTTGATACCCCTGAGCACTATGGAGGCTTGAGCATCTTAGCCACCACAGCCTTCCTTGAGGCCAGAATCCAGCAGCACCTGGTGCTGCCACCTGAAAGCCCCTGCACCTTCTAGGAATAGGGTGCAGTGGTGAGGGCACGAAGGACGGTGTGCATGGGCAGGGAAGGCAAGCTCTGATGAAGGGTAAGGGGAGGTGAGTGGGTGGTGGCAGGTTTGGGTGAGGTGCAAGGACCAGGGGCTTCAGGGAGAGACAGATTCATTCATAGGGTCATGGGAAACTAGAATACACTAGGGTGACTTCAAAACCTGACTAAATCAGTGGGGATATTCCTGGACTCCCAACTTCAAGAAACTGTGGATCAGGGCCTTTGGGAGAAAAGTCTTCCCTTGTATTATCATAGAATTGGCCCTGGCATCTCTCCCCCTTGACAGCACAAGCATCAATCTGCTTCCCAGTAGTCATCCAGAGAAGGCCATCCCAACGTAGTTCCTGTCCTCCTACAGGCTGAAGATTCTCCAGTCCCACATATCTTCTTGTGACGAGGAAACAGCATTGCCCAGAAAGGACTGAAAACAGCCTAGCTCAACAAGCTGAAGCCAGAAGTCCTCTAAATCCTCCTCCCTGTGCAGTCAGTTGTGGTTGTCCCCTGCCTACTCCTCTCCAACAAATGGACCTCAATGGTATCCTGGAGTATAACAGTATCCAAGGATTATTTCATCTATACCAGGACAACAAAGAGAAGGCCTTTCCCATTCTCCTTTTTTCAAGAGAGAATTTTCAGATCCTTGCATCCCCTACTGAATACCAGCCAGGCCGTGAGCTCCGCAGGGAATATTTTATCCCATATTGTTGCTGAGGGGACACCCTGGCAGAACAACAGCCCTGTCAATGATCATTCCAACCCTCTGTAGGTAAGAGAGATAAAATATCTAGCATTTGGAACAGAAGTGGAGAAGGGATGACGTGTTGTCTGTGATGGAGGAAAGTCTGGAGTAGAGGAAAAGTAGATTGTCCAGAAAAACATCCCCAGAAACATCACACCATGGACAACCCAACTGTCTGCAGAAATGGGTGATTGCAGGAGGGGATGAGCCAGTAAGCGGAGGAGAGGGAAACTGGGAGGCAAGAAAGAAACATGAAGGATAAGGCAAGAAGGAGATGAGGGCTAGCAAAAAGCAGAGGGTAGGAGATGTCAGATGGGAGCATTTCACAAGGTCAGTGTGTGCTGTGAGCAACCAAGCTGGCAGCATGGATATGTGGTAGCCCCCACAACCAGTTGTCACCATACCTCCAAAGTCAGGCCTGAGGCGTACATCATAGCCCTTCAGCAGTTTGTCCACAATCTCTTTCACCACAGAAATATTCCCAGTGGATGGACTGAAAGACAAAATAAAAGAGTCCTTGTTATCCCATGTGCAACTGGCTGCCTAGGCAGCACTGCCACAGCGCTCCTCACACCCCATGGCACCAAAGCACCTGTGTGTGCCATAGACATCCCAGCCATGGGCAGAGCCTCTCTATTTCCTTTCTCACTCGTATTTTATGTTCCTGGCACAGCTTTTGCCTCTCGACCTGCACACAAGCCCCAAAAGGCAGCCAGGGTCCTAAGCCATCCTGGGAGGGTGGCACAGGAGTCTCAGCAGCTATGTTGTCTCCTCTTCTGTGGCTCACTCTGACTCCTGGGTACCCCAAACTACATCCCGCTGCACTCCAACTTGGTGTGTGCCTGCACCCCTGCAGTCCCACTGGGCTGGTGCACCCCTCAATATGGGCACTGCTCACCATGCATACTTTCTCCCTGGCCACTTACCTGCACACTTGGGGCACTTCACAGTACCCTGCCTGTAGGTGGGTGCACACACACATGCAGACAGAAATTGTTCTTTCTGTTCCACCAAGGCAGGCATGGGACAGCTGCAGCCTCTCTCTTGCAGGGCTCACATCCCTTTGCCTTGACAAGCTGGTGACTTGCTCCTGGTCTCACACTGCACACACAGCACAGACTTGTCATGCACTGAGGTCCCCACTACATGAGTCTCCCCCCAGCAGCTGCCCCACACTGTCACACACATCAGTGCAACCTCTGCTTCTCAGTGCACCCAGGTATTTCTTCATATTAGTGAAGTAAAGGAAAAAATAACACTCCTTTTGTCCTATGACCTCAACGTATGGCTGGTCTTTGGCATGTAAAAATTCATTTTATGTCACTTAGCATCACCATGACTTCTTAGCAACACAAATCATGAGACAGAGACAGGGAAGGAGAGTCCATCTTTCACTCTATGTGCCAGGGCAGCTATCCTTTCCCTCCTGACCTATGACTTGAACACAGGGCAGGCAGCCATTCTCCTAATACCCATCCAGCTCCTCTAAGAAGGAGCCCAAGAGCTGAAGCAAAACTGAAGATGGGAAACCAGAAAGCAAAGGATGCTAAAAATATTTAATCTATTCAGTGCTGCAGGGTATATAGGTTTTCTGCCTGAATACCCAGCCTCTGTGCCACCCTCGTCCCCTGCTTTGCATGAGAATAGAGACCCTGCCAGTGACAACTGCTGCTCTTCACAGTCACCCACAACAGCATGTCTCCTTATCAACACCGCCTCCCACATCCATCCAAGTCAAGCTGGAAAGCTGCACCACAGCACTACCTCTGCCAGCCACCCCCGTGCCTCCCTGGACATCGGGGTTTGCACTGACATGTCCGTGTGTCTGCACACAGACAGACAGACATGCATACTCTCCTGACTGTACGGAGGATATAAGGACTCCCTGTCCGTGCACGCAGGCGTGCACATACATGAAAGTGCTGGAGCTCAAGGGTACAGCTGTGAAATGTGCACAAACGTGTGTCCATGTGTGCAACCACATACAAGTCTGTGTGGAGGTGACTGTGGGTGCAGGTCTTGTTCCATCAGGTTATGATGAGACACTGGGCTGTGGACACAATATATGCAGGAGCACAGAAACAGGCATTTGTGGGTGCCCTAAGACTGGGTTACCAGGTGCCCCGACTCTCTGTATAGATGTGGGTGGAGGCATGTGGGACCACTGGGGCATCTGGGCATTCATTAAGTCTCTGGATGCATAGGCTGTGTAGGTGCAGGGCTTTCCCAACTGAACAGAGATGCGCAAATGTAAGACAGCACACTTCCCAGGCCCAGCTTTGGTGCATGGACAAACTGCTCAGCACTTGTGCTGGTGGGGTAAGTGTCTGAGCTGCATTCCTGAGCATGCACCTCAGAGGGGTACAGCTCTTCATTGCACTGCTTTAATCACTGTAACAAGGCCAGAGAGGTGTGCATAGGTGGACATTTTCACAGCACTGCATCTAGGCCTTCAAGGTCCACTTGCACCTGGGGATTTCTATACAGGCATGTGAGGTTTTGCAACATGCTTATGTATCTGTGCTCGTTGTGGATTGATAGTGTGCATGAACATCTGTTCACCTCTAGACAGTCATTCCTAGGTACAGAGATTTCCATATTCATAGATTTTGATATTCATAATATAGACATTATGTTTTTCTCAAGAGATTTAGACACTTCTGTTTAGCTTCATAGAGGACATAAACTCAGGAAGCAGTGTTACCTCCTCAATATAACAGGGAAATTGAGACAGAGACAATAACCAATGTGCCATGGGCCCTGTAGAAAGGGGCAGAGTGGGAAGAGTTATATAGGGGCTCTTCCCTCCCCATCAGCTACAAGTTGGCCCAGTGAGGGCATAAACTGGCATCAGGATTAAGGACAAGATTTCTTGCCTCTTAGTGCTCCTTTTGATCCAAAAACCCATGTCCCTCCCACTGAAGAGGCAAGCTGTGCATTTCCCCAGCTGTGGGCAAGCAGCTGCATGTAAGCGCTATTCCTGGCAAATGTGGGTCTGCATTCACTTAGGGAGCATGCACATCCAGCCTGTGAACTGAATTTTTGAATACTGTGTCCCTGCCGCTGTGTGGGTGTGCATGTGCTTTGCATATACACGTACTCTTGCAGCCAAACATCTACATGTATGTGCACTGTAGTGCTGGCTGGGATGTGTGGGAGTAGCTGAAAGCATGTGCACATGGGAGAGCGTTTCATCTCCAAGGTGTGCACAGATATACATGCCAACCATAGGTGAATATCAGTCCTGAATATAAGCAGGTATAAACACGTATGTAAGGACATGTCTGCGCAAAGGCTTTTCATGTGGGCATTGTTCTTTACACATTTGCTTGGACAGTGTCTCCAAGCACACCCGTGTATGTGCCCATACACAGTGGAAACATGCATGAATGGTGTGGATAAAGTGGGTACGAATCTGCGCATGTGCATGTTTTTAACTATGGGAACATAAATCTTTGTATATACGGATCTGCAAGCCTGTGTAGAGACCTGCATGTGTGCATCGGGAACACACTGCTTAGTGTACGTGGCTCAGCTCCCCTGCCAGTAGCCTTCATGCACGTTGTCATCACAGAGGTACAAACCCACCTGCCTGCATGTGTGAGAAGGGAGGGTGAGGAGGATTACGCAGCGCTACGCCTGTGTGTGAGGACAGTAGATAAATGCCTGTGTCAGAGCAAACAGGTGTGCTCTGTACACCTTGTCCAGGCTGGATGGGTGCCTGCACCTCTGGTTGCTTGGATCACTCAGAGTGCTCAAGGCATGTACCAGGAATAGCTGCAGCTTGAGTATGCAGGTATTGCTGCAAATATTTACATGGCTACACGCAGAGCAGGTAAAGCGTGCTGTGCTCTGGAGGTGTGTGGTGATACACATGTGTATGCACCCGAATGGGCATGGATGAATGCGCACATGCAGGGGTGTATCTGAACAGATTGCACCCACAGATGATTATGTTGCATGCCATAAATCTGCGTGGAGGCACCGCCGTAGGCACTGCCTCCCGCACACCGCAGAGCCGGGGCTTTGGTACAGACACAGCCCGACTGGGTGGGAGTGTGGCGGCGTGTGGATGTGTGTGTGCGGGCGCAGCACGGCCAAGGCAGCCCCATGCCGGGTGCGTATGCACCCAGCTCGGTGCCAGGCACCCCGAGGCTCCCACAGACACCATGTTCCCCAGCAAAACACTTCATTTTGCCATTTTCCCCCAGGTCGCGTACTGGGTGGTGGGGATGCCACGCGCTGCAAGTGGGCTGCGAGGTGGGCTCAGTCTGCAGAGAGTCTGCTCCACACCTCACGTATGAGCATCCCTCTTCCCCCTAAAATGATACGGAGTGGGAGATAACAGCAGGCAGCAGGGGAAGCAATTTGGGGAAAGAACCCCCTCCCCTTTCTCACATAGAGATCGATGGAGAAAACCCCAAACAAAACACATTCTGTAGCAGCCCCCCTGTCCCTGCAGCCTGAGATCACGATCCTTACCTTTGCGCACAGCAGGCGAGACAAAGAGCTGCTAAAGCAGAGACAATTCCACTCAATCTGTCTGCCTGAAATGTCCACATTTCCACAAAGACGAAGGATGAAAAAAAATCTTGGGAGGGGAGGGGAAAGAAGGATGGATCTTCTGAAATCCCCCTCCAAAAAAAGAGGGGGAGGGAATGAAAACCAACCCCCCCCCCCTCCAGATAATGATTTCCCAGAGAAAAAGGATAATGAAAAAAACTAAAAAATGTGGGGAAAACTCCCCCCCCCCTTCAGTGCCAGTCAAAGAATTCGTTTCTTCTTCCTTTCAGCATCCTCTCAACAAGAGACATCCTCTGGCAATGGAGAAAATCCCAAGAGAAAGAAAAATAAAATACCCCAAAACGGGCTCAGCAAAATGTGGAATCGAATCTCACAGGTATGCAGAAGAAGGAGAAGAAGAAAAAAAAAAAAAAAAAAAAAAAAAAAAAAAAAAAAAAAAAAAAAAAAATTAATTCAGTGTCCCCTGAGCACTCCACTTGGATTATTTTTCCTCCTGCTCTTTTGCCATCCGGTTCTGCAGATGTTGCATGGCTCCTGCTACCCACCTTCAGCGAGGAGGAGGAGGAGAAAGAGTGTGTGTGTGCGCGCGCGCGCGTGTCGGGGGGAGGTGGGGGCAGCGAGCGAGAGGGATTTATTCTGGATTTTACCTACTTGCTCCCTCTTTCCTCTTTATTTTCTGAGGGGGAAGGGGAAGCAACCCGACCCCACTGTGCAGTATTTTATTTTAAGGAAATCTCAGGCTCCTCACTTGGAAGGTTTGGGGGTTTTCTGAAAGGGTTAAAAAAGGAAAAAACAAATGCAACCTAGTAAATAAATAAATACATATACGCGTGCGTAGAAAATAAATAAACCCCTGTCTGCAGAAGGAGCTGCTCTCCGAGGGAGGACCGAATGCCTCCCTGGTGCTGTTGCCGCAGCTCCTGTAGAGTTTTGCTGCTCATTGCAAAGTCACAAGAGGGGAGGGGAGGAGAGAGGGAGTTTGTGGATGGGGAGGGGGACTCTCCGGCCAAATCGGGATCCTGACGTCATGGCTGACAACATTAACCCCTGCTGGCTTGCAAGAGGGGATTTTTTTTTTCCTTTTTTTTCCCAGAGAGCTGAGAGCAGGGGAGAGGATGGAAAAGGTGATGGCATTTTGGCAACAGGGGGTACGCCTGGACAAGAGTAGCTCAGCTGCAAGTGCTGATGGGTGCTGTGATTGCCTGAAATAGTGTGATCAGCAAAGGCTGAGCTTCTTCCATCACAGAGGTAAAAAAGAAGGTTATTTACTATGACTCTCTCCATGCCACAGGGCAGAGTGGCCTGGTGGCCTCCTGGGGCACTGGGGAAGATCTGAAGCCTCTGGTGGGGCTAGAGGCTTCCACAGGCCATGGAAGCTCAGCTCAGCAGGAATGCTCAGCTATCCCTGAAGGGTGCTATGTTACAGGTACAATGCAGTTTGGGAGCCTGAACTTCCAGAAATGCTGCTGAGGATCAGCTCCTAGTGCTGTGGCTTTGCCTGCTGAAATGATAATAGCCATCAAAATCTTCACAGTCACAATCTCCTGTGCATCAGCTTCTGATCTCTATCTTTAAAAAGTAATGCAATTAAGGAGCTCTACATCTCTACATCAGGCATGCAGTAATGTATTTTCATGTAGGATTTTTTCCTAGGAAAAAGAAAAGATCCAGCAGCATTTTGAATGCTCTTGAGCAGAAGCTTAAGGAGGAAATGTCCAAGCTCTCATACCAGGACTGTCCCAGATGCCATCTCCTCTACCTGCTTGGCAGCTCAGAGCAGGCCCTCTGAGCAGGTAAGAATCCCCTCCCCTGGTGCTGGCTGACACCTGTGTGTGGATGGTATCCAAAGCCCTCTGGACCAAGAAGTCAATGCAGCTGGGCAGGATGAGGTCCAAAATGCCTCTGAAGAGACACAGGGCAATGCAGAGTGGCTGCTGGGCAGCACTCTCATCCTGCCCTTCCCTTCAGGGAGACCTGCCTCAGCCCGGCCTGGACAAATCCTTGATTTTGGGGTTCATATTGCTCCCTCATGCTTGGTATTGGTCCTTGTGGTTTCCTCATCAGAGGCACACCACAGATCCCATACTCTTCATCCACTTCTCCCAAAAAGGGGCATGGAGAATGACCACTTTGAAAAGCTTCCCCACTACAGGCCAAACTGAGCTGTTGTGATGCAGAGACATCTGGGAAAAGGAAAAGCTGGGTTGTGTGGTGCACTGTCCTTGGTATCACAGCTCAGGCCATCTCCTCTGTGGCTCCTCTTGACAGCAGGGGGGGTTCAGGAGCAGCCAACATGAAAGCCTTTTGTGGAAAAGGAGGACTCCAGGAAGGTTTGCATCTACAAATAGGCTGTGCTAGAACAGAAGAGGGAAAACCTTCTCACCTGCTGCTGAGGCTGGTGGAAAATGGTCTCTGCTGGGCTTAGAGCCTGGAACACTCTTGCTCCTCCAGACCTCCATGAGTTAAGCTCAGAGCAATGATCTCCAGCTGTGTTTTCTCTCAGACCAAGGTAGATAAGTGGCACTTGTCACATGCCAGCAAATTTCTTTGCACATGCAGAGTCAGGGGCTGGGCTTTCACTGCAGACCACTCACTGTGGTCTTCCAGGCTGGAGTTAGATGCAGGGACTTCACCATGACATCCAGCCATGGCTGAAGCTATTTAGCTGCATTGTAGCCCAAAGTAACTACTGCCTGTCTGCCTAGACTCTCAGCGCTGGGCTGACTGCTGTGCCAAGGGTGTACACCCTCAGGATGTGCCCTGGCTTCGACATGCTCTGGTGTCATGTGCAACACATGCTTTGTTAACTCCCCCAAAGCTTCTGACTCCCTGATTCCTGTGACTGAGGTGTTCACCTTTGCTGAACGGCTGTGAGGAGATGGGCCAAAGCAATAAGGTTTCTCCATGTGCCTGTTGAAGAAGAGGAACCAGCTCAGCAGATCTGGGATGTGCTTCATCAGAATCAACCCCAACTTGAAAAGCAGCCGATCCCACCCTTTTCATAGGGTAATTTGTGCCCTGTGTGGTCACTTATGCCTCACCTGCTGTGCCTGGCTCTACAATGCAGGGTACAGCCAGCTATGGCACAGATATGCCAGGGTCTTGCAAGATCTCCCCACACAGCAAGTATCACCAGGAGACCTGAGCCTGATCTGAGCTGCCCCGGTGTTGGCTGTTATGCCCTCTGCTGCTGGTGCCAGCACACAAGTTTCCTGGCAGGAAACAGTATGGTATTCCTGACAAGTTTCTGAAGAACTTATTCTGAATTAAGCTCCTGGGTACCAGGGAGGAGCTCTTGGGGAGACAAGAAGCATTTGCCTCTGCCAAGGCTCTGGGCACCAGAGGCTCCATTTAGCCCCTCCTGTGCCCTCCCACTCCTCCCTTTTCTGGCCCCTTAGCACTGCTCTCTCCTACCAGCTATGATTGCATGTTACTGGCAAAAAGGTAAGTGGAAAGCAAATGTCAGAGACATACATGAAGAGGAAAAATTATGCTCACAAATGGTGACATTTGTGCTTTTAAGTTCACCCAGTCAGGAGCAGAAACCGTGTCACATGAATTATCTGACCACTCAGCCACAACAGAAAACTTTGGAAAGCCGATTGCTTAGCCATGAATGCATTCAAAGAAGCTGTTGTGTGCTCTTGAATAATCTACCTGAAGCCATATTAATGAATAAAGCACTGCTTTGGAATTCATCATCCATCTCTTCTGAGACTCATTAAGGCTGATGCACACTGATATGTGATGATGCTTACTGAGGTGTTTGTTTCTTGCCCTCTGGAAGATGGGCATCCTTGAGCCCTCCCCAGAATCCCAAAAGCTGTCTCTCTCTCCACTGAGAGCCCAGCAATGGGGATTTATTTTGAGGTTCATATTCTGAGTCTGTAAAGAGCTGTGAGAGGCTGCTGGAGGTGACATGCTGTGGCTGTAATCACCCTAAAGAGGACATGGAGAATTGTGTTCTTGGCCATTTGCTGTCCTCCACTATTAAACCATTCATTTTCACTCCTCTCTTACTTGTTGCTCTGCTGCAAGCTCCACATCCTTAGCTCCCTCCTTATCCTGTGGCCACTGCTGACTCTGAGCTGCAGTCAGCATGACAGTGTTGTGCCAAAAGCCTCTACAGATAATGGCTTACGGTCTACAACCACCAGAGATGGTGCAATTTCCTTTTTTTCTCTTTTTTATTTTTGCCCTTTTTTCATTTTTTTTCTCTGTGCTATCTAACATTTGAGCACTTGCTGGGTCTTCATATGTGTGCTACCTCCATCTTTGGGTTCATGGCACGGGAGAGAAGGATCAGTGCTGTCCTGAGGGGTTTGCATGAGTAAAGCAGTGAGGCACTGAATCAGATTGTTTCTACCTTTTAGCAAAAACTTGGAAAGAGAGGGAGGCTGAGACTTCCCAGCACCAAGGAATGCATTACACTTCCTCTCTAAGCATGCAGATGCACTCAGCAAATGGATTCTGGGTAGTAGAAAGTATTCAACATTAGGAAATATCATAATTAGAACTAGCACTAGGGAGCATCTAAAATACAAGTCCACCAGTACCACTTAGCTATGTCACCTCCTGCCCTGAGGAGGTGTCACGTGCCCCTCTCACAACAGGAGGGAATGAGGAGCCCTTTTCCCTGCCATCACGATTATCAAATAAGTGCTGCTTTTCCCAAAGGCTTGCTATCAAAGTGGAAAATCTTCCCAGTCCCCTCTTCCTACTGTCAGGATGGCCAGCGTTTCTGTCAAGCCAAAACATTCCAGCAAAAGATGATTGTTCTTCTAAAGCAGAAAAATAAGAGAAGAGAAAGCTAAACAAGCCAGGCACTAAAGCAGAAGTGTAGTAAAAGCCCTGCAGGAAGGGAGAAAATACTCAACCTCAGAGCCAGCATTTCTGTGTGGAAGGTCAAAAACACCCTGAAAGTAAATGAAGTGTACCTCATGAAGTGGAAATAGAGAAGGGTAAGGGCAAGGGGAGCTTTCCTACCTGGAGTAGCACACAGACTCTGTCTCCTGCTGCAGCTGCATCCAGGACTGAACTCACCAAGCCAGAGAGCCTTCACAATTCCAGCTCTACGTTCTGGCAGGAAAGGTTTCCCCTCAAGCTGTTCTGCATGACAAATGCTCCATCAGCAATTACAGGGCTACCAAATCACCCTCATGTGTCGGCAAGAGAAGACCACAAGTCACCACCACCTCTATATACTGATGGGGCTGACACCAAGCAGCAACTGCTTGGACAGCTAGGACTGTCAGTTTGGCAATTCTATGTCCTTTAACTCACAAATCACTCCTAATGTATTAGCCTGGGAGCCCTTCTGCTTGGACACATCATACGCTAGATGTTATATATTCATGAGGAAATATCCCAAAGACATATACAAGGTTCCCCATCTTTGCTGAGATAAAGTTCCTTCATCACTTTACAAGATAGTGCAAACTTCTGCAGAAATGGAAATGTTGACCATTCTTAGGAACCATGAATGGGTGAACTGATGAGCAGAGCTTTGCATGCAGTGGTATAACTCCTCTGTGCTGAAGTCTCTTTAACTAGAGGATGGAAAGTGTGGAGGGAAGGGGGAAAGGATTGTCCATGGAGATGGATTAATGCACAAGTTCCCGTTCCGGCAGCTTATGAGGCTGCAGACACAGTCTAGTTTGGCCTTTCCTTCCCTTGAAAAATGGTACAGCCAAGTGAAGGACCATTGATTATGAAAGTGCAGAAGTGCTGTGATAGCTGTGTTTGCTGAAAAGGTTTAGCTCCCATGTCTACAATGAAAGAACAGCCCTATGCATGCTGGTCTCCCCATGCCACAGCCTTCTTCTGCCATGCACAAAACCTGCAGGATGATGGTGGCAACATGCTGAGCCTGTGGCACAGGGACAACCTGCTCCAGCCACACCTGAAGGCTGGCAATGGAGAAGGTAGGTGAGTTGGGCCCACAGGACAGCCTTAGGGTTGACAGCAGCTGCAGTGGAGCTGTGGTGCCTCAGGAGGCATGAATTCATTCCTGCATGAGTGTTGAGGCATGTAGAGCCTTAGTCATCTCGTGCATGCAAGTATGGCTGTATGTCCCCTGGCTACTGACTACCACTGAGATCGGGGCCAGCTTCTCTGTGGTGACAGTCTGCCTGGCCCTACTTCCTGCAGTGGCAAGTCATCAACTTACCCCACTTGCACATCTCACCTCAGGGCTGTAAACACAAACTCCTGATCTGTGGCAAAGGCCTGCTCAGGTTTGAGCTTAGCACATAAAAGGCCCCAAGTTTATTTTCTCTTCCCATTTCCACAATGGTCGTTAGGAGTGGCAGTGATGCCCTTTGGGACTGGCATTTCTGATTGTATTATGACTGACAGTGTGAAGGGCCCAAGGCAAGGAAAAGGCCCTTCAGCCCCTGCAGACAGTTAAGAAGTGCAAAAAATGCCTCCTTGCTCATTATTGTTAATGATGGAGATCTGCTCTGACACAGAGTGTGTCTGTTGGGCCCATGTCTACCATGAGGCATCCTCATTTCAGAGGCTGTAGCACCTCTTGATCCTAGGGATGCTCCTTCCCATTTGCGCTAGCAGGGAAGACCCCTTCTGAGTTAAAGCTCGTGGTCTGAGTCATCAAGATCCAACAAAATGTGCTGGAAGCAGCAGTGAAACAGATTGCAAGGATCTAGGTAAAAAATTCTACTCCTGATTACCACATGAACAGCTTCTCTTTCTCCCTCTGTCCTCTCAGCTTTCCTGCTTTGAGGAGGGCCAGGGCTCAACACCATCACCTAGGAGGCAGGAGGAGCTGAGAAGCTCAGTTGCCAGTCCCTGCTGGACGCAGAGACAATGTGTTCCCTGAGCAGGTGCCACCTGGAGCTGTCTTCTCCCAAAGCCCTGCAGCATCCACCACCTGTGCTGAGGGGTCACAGCAAATGTGATAAAAGAGATCATTCCGCACACTATGGGGCACCTGCGCTCAAAGAGGAGACTCAGGGAGGTCAAGCCCATACCTCCTGTGACCCAGGTGTATAGGAGAGATTGAGTCCTTGTCTGTATCCCACGAAAAAGCTCATGGTGGTGTCCTCCACAAGCAATGCCTCAGTGGTTGGAGACAGCTGGAGTTCTCTCCCATGACTTTCCTGCTCACCATCTTGGGCTTTCTTGCAAACAGGGCCTCCTTGCACAGGAGAGGCCATGCATAGGGGGTTCTAGGAGTCACCCAGGCAGAGTCACACTCTGGACAACGGCAGGGAAAGATGGCCAGCGATGTCATGGCTGGAGGGTAATGTCAAGTGATGATGTCATGGGGGGAAAACAGAGAAGGTGCCCAAGTAAGCACATTGCTGAAGGCAGCATCCCAAAGATGTATGAGCTGCAGAGAAAGAGGCAAATGCATTATGTCCCCAGGCTGTGGCATCAGTGAAAGACACTGGTGTCACACACATTCAGGTGTCCATCTGAACTTTCTACTCTGAGCAGAGCTGAAAGACAGAACATAAAACTGCATTCAGAGTTTCCAAGGCTGAATGCAGAAGGAACAACTCAGCAGTCAGCCTGGAGCTTTCCAGTGTCACACCATGCTGGGAAGCTGCTCTGCTCAGTTGCTTCTCTAGAGCAGAACAGGACGCTCTTAATTATGTGCTAGATGAAGAGGTCTCCACTGGTAGTGCAAGTGCCCCATTCCCAGTTGGGAGGTCTCTGACTTCCCAATTTTGGTCTCTCTTCATTTTGGTTGGACACCTAAGCCAACTAGCAGGATTGTTTCTGTGATGGAGACAGTATACTGAGTCCAGTTTCTAGCGTGGAAATGCAGGAGGACACATCTGAAATGTGCTTTCTGAAGGCATATGTTGCTTCAGGAAAGATGTACTTCCACTAGGACTCCTGCCTGGGATGGGGTATTTGCAATATGTTCTCACTAGGAACATGATGTATGCTTCACATTAACTCAGCATTCAATGTGAGATAATATTCATGTGTGCTTTCCCATGATACTTAACCACTGTAGTGGTTGCAGGGGTCTTTGGCTGACAGCTTTAAAACAGGTGGCTGAGAACTGAGTACTTTTACAACCTGAAAAGAGTGATAATTGTGCCAGAACTTGCTCTCAGGAGTGTTATACAGCTGCCCAGAAATGCAATTTGTATATTACAGGATGGAAGACAGTGAGACATGTGTCTTGCTCCTGAAATAGGTTTGACAGTCCATCAGCCTGCTGACAAGTAAGCTCGGGTCATGCCTCACCTTCTGAGGTTATTTTAGTATTCACACTGTAGATGTGAAAATAAAACTCCTGTGTAAGTATGCAGAGTATCAAATTAAAGCCTTCAGACTGCCAGTCCTGTGCAGGCTGAAGGTGGGGCACCTGTTAAACAAATCCCTGTGGGAGACAAGGATCAGGCCCATGTTTCCTACTGCTCCCAAGTGTCTGGCTTCCAGCTGCCTATGGGGCTGTGCCCAGAGGGAGCTGCTGCCTTTCGAACAAAACTCAGTGTGGGACTTCCTGGGTGCAAAACTGGCAGATGGGAAGGTAAAGGGAGGAGCTGTGTGCTAAGTATGTCTCCACCTTGGAAAAGAAAACAGCTGAGATGGGCTCTGTGTTCCCTCTTACACTGGTAAGAAACTGCCTTGATCTGAACCAGTGTAAGAGAAAACACAGTGCAGGTCCTGCAGGTTGGCAGAAGTCTTGCTGCCCATCCTTTGTGACTTCAGTGTGGGAGATAGATGTCAAGCATGAACTGCACAAGGGGGGCAAGAAAACTATGGTTGGTTTCAGCAGGAGTTACAGGTGTTTCCTCTCTGCCTTCACCAACCCACTCTGTTCCAGCTTTCCTGCTTGAGGCAGAGCAGCACCCCAGCAAAGCCAACAGTGACTGCCAAAGACCCCTCACCCTCTCAGACCTGCCAATTCCCATGTTCGTGAGGTCCGTCTTTGAAGGAACAGGAGGAAAATCCCCTGTACGTAGTTCGTTTTAGAGCTTGGGAGTAAAATCTATGTGATGTTGTGTTACCTGGCAACAGGCTCGGAGTGATGGAGTACATGACAAGTCTTTTCCAGAGCTGGGCTGGAGAGGAGCATTTCTAGCAATGGCAACTGCATGTGTGCAGGCGTAGCAGAGGGAAGGGGGGCATGTAGAGAGGAATATGTCTTGGAGCAAGGGCACAGGCACAAAAACATGCAAAGAACTAAGAGGAAGATGGGAGTCTAACTGAGCATAGGGGAAAAGAGAAAAGTCAGAGAGGAAGAGAGGAAAGGGAAGGCCAGGAAAGACATCTAGGCACTCACTGAGCTGCAAGGGCTCATGGCTGTCATCTCCCAGGGACAGCTGCTGTTTCTCTTCAGATACGTCCTAGCTCTGAGCCAAAGAACTGCAGGAAAAAGGTTTCCTCTGAGCACCAGTAACATTTCTTCACTTGTAGGGAATTCATATATTCTTGCTGCCTTCACAATCCCTAGAGACCTAAGACAAGTTTTGAAGCTGATTGCACTGGTTTGGGCCAAGGGTATTTTTCTAAGCAATGAGCATCCACACAAGGCTACACTGGGAATAATACAACCTTTCAGAAAAATCCCTGAAAGGATCCTGCTCCCAGTTCAACTGTCACAAGATGATCATACTTGGGCTAAGGGATCAGGCATAGTCAGCACAAAAGGTGTGAGTCTAATCTTGATTTCCTTTAGCTTTAACTACTCGGAAAAAGGAAGAGGAGAAGGAGAAGGAAAAGGAGAAGGAGAAGGAGAAGGAGAAGGAGAAGGGGAAGGAGAAGGAGAAGGAGAAGGAGAAGGGAAAGGGGAGGGAGGGAGGAAGGAAGAGAAGGAGTAGGGTAAACGGACAAGGAAAGCAGTTGGTTGCCATCCATACTAAATGTTTTTTGTCTTGATAGTCACTCTCAAAAGCCACAGCCTCTGTCCTTCTATTTGTATCCACAAAAACTTTTGAGGATCCCTTTCTCCACATTAACATGCAGACCAGAGTGGACTCCCTGCCTGAAGCTGAGCTATGGCTCAGGGAGGGATGTCACAGAGAGGTTACAGCCAGCCCTTGGGGAAGATCCCTGGGGAAGGCCACCGTGCTGACTGAAATGACACTGGGTTCTTTCCCACCGAAATATCAACAGGCCTGGTCACTCATTCACCACTGCTGATCCCACCCCAGGGATCTGTTATGTGTATGTCTGTAATCCTCCTTACTTGGAGTACAGCACCATGAGTCCTGGCTGCAGACCACCCCAGAAATCCCAAAGAAATTGTTGGGAGTGCTGTTTTGTCCCACATGTGAGGTTTCCCCCCCTTCCTCTGCTTGCATTTCAGCCTGTTTTCAGCACTGAATCAGGCAGGAGGCTGAGAGCTTAGCCCTCTGCATCAGTGTCCTGGCACCGCACAAGATTCTCCCTGCACAGAACATATTGCAAAAGGATGTCAGCCATCCCTTTGGCCACCCTCTGGTTTTCTCTTTTGCTTTTTTAGAGTAACCACACTATCTCGCAGTGTCCTCAGGAGGAGGCACTCATCCATGTTGCCTCTGGGACACATAAAACGAGGTATCTTGTTCACACTCACACAGTAAGTGAGTAGTAGGGTTGTGATAGACTGTGGTTTTCTCGTGCTCAACTCTAGAGTCTTAATAATTAAGATAAACCTTTTAGCTCAGTTCTTTTCATCTTGATGCTTTTCCACCTAGCCTGACTGGAAACCATGTTATAAAAAGACTTCAACCTGGCAGGAAATCCAAAATCCAGCAGTTGGTTTATCCCAATTTGGAAAGATGAGCAAAAATACTTTTTTCCAATTACAGCTGCTTCTGAGATGTTGGAATAAAGTTTTGTTTTAGCTGTACCTTTCTTGTCATTTCTAATATGAGGTAGGACAAAACTTATCAGAACTAAGTCTATTACAATCTTCTATCATGAGTATTAAGGAAAAAAGCCAATCTTGCTCAGCAGAACATTTTCATCTTGTACTATGTTTTCTCAGAAAATTAACCTATTGCTTTCTTTTTAAAAATTAGGTTCCCACGCTGCACCTGAAAGCATAAGGGGAGGCTGCATTCCTCGGAGCTGGTGTTCACAGGGTGAAGCAGCTGTGAGACCAGGATGTGTGCTGGTCATACTGAGTTTGCTTGTGTTAGCTGTGTTGCTAATTACATCTGCCCTTGCCATAGCCTGAGATTCATAAGGAAAATAACCTTTTTTTTAAGAGCTATATCCAGAAAACTTGACAGAGAGGAGGGTTACAGCGTGCTCCCCATGCAGGGTGGAGAAGAGCTACGAATTCTTTCTCAGCTGCCCTCATGCTGGGCTTCTGTCCCTCTCACTCAACTGCCTTTTTCTCAGGCAGAAAACTTTTTCTCAGGAAGAGCTATCTATAATTGAAGCAATAACTGAAACATCTGATTTTCCATCAGTCAACACCTCCTGCTGCAGCTAACACCAGCCTAATGTGAGTGCAGAGACATAACACTTTAGTAGCATTTTACATTTCCCCTGTGCTGGTGCCAGCTGCTGCAGAAGGTAGTAGAAAGTGAGTTGAAGCTAGCACTAGAGCTTTTGGAAAGGTATTGACATAAATTTAGGCCAGATCTTATATATACTGTGAACCAAGGCATGGATATAGGGGTGCAAGCTTTCTCAGTCTATGCTCATCTTTTCTTCACCAAGGTGCTTCAAATTATTTCCATTCAGGTTCCAAACTGATGTTTTCTGTGCTCACCAAATCCATTGATGCAAATTGTTTCCATCTAAAGAAAGTCCATAGGGAAAATTAACTTTTCCAAGGAAACTGCAGGGAGGCAAGAGAACAAGGCAACTGGAAGAGGAAGTATAAAGCATTTCTTCAATGCTGCTCAGTACAAGCCTTTGCCAGGAGGCAAATGCAATTTCCTATAGGAATGGCCACAGCACTCAGCCTTCTTGTTAGGTGTGCAGGCAGGGGGTTGTAGGGAGGAGCAAAAGCCAAGGCAAGCAAGATCTCTTGGCTGTGCTGTCACGGGACTCAGTAAACCCTGGCTGGGTCAGTGGTGGGTGCTGACACAAGGGTCTTGGTGGATTCTGCCATGTTCCCACAGGCTGCCATTTGACCCTGAACTCCCAGTTCATTTAAACTTCATCTTTATCTTGGCTTTCTTTGGAGTTTCTGGCCCTCATTTGCAAACCAAAAGGCTATAGGAGGTGATCTGATACTAGGCTAAAAACCAGTCATGATGTGGTTGCACATTTGGCGAGTCATGATTTTCCAAAGCCAGCAGCTAGTAATATTGGGCTTGCAGATATCAGTGATGCATTTCATTTTGTTTCTTTCATCAAATAAAAAAGCAGAACCCACTACTGCCTTCTCTGGGAGCCCCAGTGGAAGTGTACTGCAAAGCCTAAATAACCCACAGCTCAAGCTAAATCCAGACCTTCACATTTTGGATTCTCTTCAAAACAGGACACAGCACAACACTACCCACACTGAAGTGAGGTGACCTGTATTTCTGCTATCCCCTTCCTGTTACTCAGACCAGGGGCCACTTTTCTTCCACAGATGGAGAGGACAAAGCACTTTGTAGACATAACCACAAGGGCTGCCTCCAAAGACAAGCCCAGGAGCAAAGAGGGACAAAGAGTTAGTTGCCCATTTCCCCCAGCAACCTGCACCTAGGGTGCCTCAGCCAGCAGCCTCCCAGGAGAAGCAGCAGCTTCCAGCCTGCTTCCCAGCCCACTGTCCCAGCTTCTGGCTGTGGAGTTGTTTTCTAGACCACCAACATAATAATTCTTCATCAACAGTTGCCCAGTTCTGCAGAGAAAACTAAACCAACAAATTGGTGATGCCCAGAGAAATAATCATAAAAACACTGGTTGCAAGCGAGCTCTGGAGATCATCTAGTCCAACCTCCCCTCACACTGCAAGTCATCCCCACCTTGTAATCAGCAGGCAAAGTAAGTGACACTCCTGATTCAAGGAGATTCTTGTTTTCCCAATCTCAGGTACGTGTTGGTTGCCATCTCTGTGTCTGGCAAGATCATGGAGCAGATCCTCCTGAAGGCTCAGCTAAGGCACATGGAAAATGAGGAGATGATTGGTGGCAACCAACATGGCTTCACCAAGGGCAAATCTTGCCTGACAAATCCGGTGGCCTTTTACAATGGAGTAACAGCATCAGTGGACAAGGGAAGGGCAACCAATGTCATCTTCCTGGACTTGAGCAAAGCCTTCAACACTGTCCTGCACAACATCCTGGCCTCTAAATTGGAGAGATGTGGATTTGATGGATGGACCACTTGGTGGAAAAGGAATTGGCTGGATGGTCACACTCTAAGAGTTGCAATCAACGGCTCGATGTCCAAGTGGAGGCTGGAAAGAGTGGTGCTCCTCAGGGATCAGTACTGGGACCGGTCCTCTTTAACATCTTTGTCAGTGACACGGACAGTGCACTCTCAGCAAGTGCAAGACCAAGTGCAAGGTCCTGCACCTGGGTCAGGGCAATCCCAAGCACAAATACAGGCTGAGCAATGAGTGGATTGAGAGCAGTCCTGAGGAGAAAGACTTGGGGGTACTGGTTGATGAAAAGCTCAATATGAGTGAACTATGTGTAAGTGCAGTTCAGAAAGCCCTGACCGTACCCTGGGCTGTATCAAAAGAATCATGACCAGCAGGTTGAGGGAGGTGATTCTGCCCCTCTACTCCACTCTTGTGAGACCCCACCTGGAGTACTGTGTCCAGCTCTGGAGTCCCCAGCACAAGAAGGACATAGATCTGTTGGAGAGGATCCAGAGGAGAGCTACAAAGATGTTAGGAGGGCTGGAACATCTCTCCTATAAACACAGGCTAAGAGAGTTGGGCTTGTTCAGCCTGGAGAAGAGGATGCTCTGGGGAGACCTTATTGTGGCCTTCCAGTATCCGAAGAGGGTCTACAAAGAAGGCTGGGGAGGGACTTTTTACAAAGGATAGTCCTAGTGATAGGACAAGGGGTAGCGGGTTCAAACTGGAAGGGGGTAGATTTAGATTGGAAATTAGAAGGAAATTCTTTAGTCTGAGAGTGAGACTGAAACAGGTTGCCCAGGAGGGTTGTGGATGCTCCATCCCTGGAGGTGTTCAAGGCCAGGTTGGATTGGGCTTTGAGCAACCTGGTCTAGTATGAGGTGTCCCTGCCATGGCAGGGGGGTTGGGATTAGATGATCTTTGAGGTCCCTTACAACCCAAACCTATGATCCTATGTCATTGCTTTATCTTCCAGCACAAGCCCTGTACCTTCTTCCCACATTGCCATGCTTACACCTGTTCACACACACACCCCCCCCCAATGGACAGAAGGGAGGACAGTTTGGGACTCATTTGGGACCAAGCAGCAGATCCACTGAGTCAACCTGGGGGAGGCTGTTATCTTCTAGTGGTGGCACTCACATTTACATCCACAGCTCTTCTGCAAGCATCTTCACCCTGGCGGAAAGAAGCAAAGCTCATCAAACTTTCTGTTCTTTGTTTCCTGACTAGCCCTGCAGGACATCTCCGTGGGAAGACGGTGCTTTAAACGTGCTCTAAAAGAAAGCAGGCTGGCCCAGGGCTGGGCAGCCTGGCTCTGCAGTGCCTCCACTCCCCTGCTCTGCCAGGAGAGGAGAGACCCCCCCCGCCTGGCCTGGCCCCCAGGTCCGCACACTCCCCTCTGCAGGAGGGCAGGAAGGGGGGCGGGCAGCGGAAGGAGCTGGTCGCTTTATTACAGCTAATTCACAGTGGAAGCGCAGGGGTCGGGAGAAGGCTGTTTTTCATGCCAAGATGCCATGATTAAGTCAAGCACTGATGATGACATCTTAAAGGGGTTGATGAGGGGCAAATCACATCCCAACACCGAAAGCTCTGGGGAAAATTACCCGAAAATGCCCTGGTTAGGTGTCAGCATGAGCCGGACACATGCCCAGCCCTCCGCCGCCAGCCCGCGGCCCCAGCAAAGCGAAGCGCTCCCTCACGACACGAGGGATGACAGCCTCTGTTGACATGGCAACGCGGGATGCTGCGGCAGGGATGGCTGGGCAGGAGTTTGCAGTCGGCAGAACGGGGAAATGTTTGATAGATTTAAAAAATACCGACCACACGCACTATCCCTCTCTCACTCACTCCACCTTGTGCTGCCAAGTTGAATAACGATGTTACTGTGGTGGGAGAAAAACAGCATAATCTGTACCCTGGGTGACAGGGAGAGGGGATATAGGGTTTGGCCACTTTCCTTCTTCATATCCACCCATTTTCTTCCCAACATGTCTCTTTGGGGAGGCAAAGCCAGGAAATGGACAGGTATCTGGGGTGGAAGCAGGAGACCTAGTCTCAGTTTGTGCCATGACACAACTGTGACCACTCTGAACTGCTTTACTCTCCCCATTACACAATGGAGAGGGTCACTCTGAATTTTTTTTTTAATGGTTCAAGATCCCGGGCTTTTCAAGTATTAGGAAATTCTTATTCACTATTAGAAATCATGCAGAGTGTTCCCTAAGGAAAAAGAAGAGTGAAGAGGTAGAGGGGTTAAAAAAGCAGGACTGTCTGTATGGCGAAAACCTTCACTGATTCCATACAAGATCTCTGAGACGCTGGAGAAGATACCAGGACTCCCTGTGCAAGTGGCAACCACAACAGTCCCTGTTCCTGAAGACACCCTGAAGACAACTTCCCAAACCAAAGGGGTTTGTCCATGTACCCACAGCAGGCAGGCATGTGTTACCCTCACACATAATTTGGGACAATGTGACACATCACACAGTTTTTGGCTAATGCAAGACTAAGTATCCTGCTGCTTTTTGTCTGAATATGTTAAGGGGATGTTTCAATCTGATTCTGGTTTCTCCCTGTCCAGAACTGCAGGTTGGTCCAGGTTACACTTCAGGTCCCTTGCAGGGTTTCACTGAGGTTTCCCTCCAGCCTCTGAGCAGCATCTAGCTCTGCAATGGTTCTGTGAGACTTATACTTTACATCAGTGTTTTGTGTGCTGTTCCTTCCCAAACCCCAGACAACAGCATAAAGCAAGATGTGATGGGAAGATGTGGCCTGTGACACCTGAAAACACCCAACCATCAAGACACTCATCACTGGAGAGTTTTGTCTTATGATAAACTAACAATGTGCAAGGGCAGCCCAGAAAGCCAACTGTATCCTGGGCTGCATCAAAAGAAGTGTGGCTGGCAGGTTGAGGGAGGTGATGTGGAGACCTTATTGCTCTCTACAACTACTTTAAAGGAGGTTGTAGAAAGGTGGGTGCTGGTCTCTTCTCACAAGTAACAAGTGATGTGATAAGAGGAAACAGCCTCAAGTTGTGCCAGGGGAGGTTTAGGTTGGACATTAGGAAAAAAATTTTCACAGGGTTATTGAGCTTTCCAGGGAAGTGGTTGAATCACCATCCCTGGATGTGTTTAAAAAGCCATGTAGATGTGATGCCTAGGGACATGGTTTAGCAGTGGACTTGGTAGAGTAGGATTATGATTGTACTGGATGATCTTAAAGGTCTTTTCCAACCTAAATGATTCTATGATTCTCCCCCTCTACTCTGCTCTAATGAGATCACATCTGGAGCATTGTATCCAGCTCTGCAGTCCCCAATAAAAGAAGGACATAGATCTGTTGGAGAAGGTCCAGAGGAGGGTCACAAAGATATCAGTGGGCTGGAACACCTCTCCTACAAGGACAGGCTGAGAAAGTTGGGGTTGTTCAGCCTGGAGAAGGCTCTGGGTGACCTCATTGTGGCCTTCCAGTATCTGAAGGGGGCCTACAAGAAAGCTGGGGAGGGACTTTTTACAAGAGCTTGTAGTGATAGGATGAGGGGTAATGGCTTTAAACTGGAAAAGGGGAGATCTAGATTGGAAATTATGAAGAAGTTTTTCACTGTGACAGTGGTCTCCTTGACTGCCTTGTTTGCACTTTGTGCACATAGAATCACAAAATGGTTTGGGTTGGATGGGACCTTAAAGATCACCTAATTTCAAAGCCCCTGCAATTGGCAGGGACATTTCCCACTAGATCAGGTTTCTCAAAGCTCCATCCACCTGGCATTGAACACTTCCAGGGAGGAGGAATCCACAACCTCTCTGGGCAACCATTCCAGTGTCTCTTCACCCTCATAGTGAAGAACTTCTTCCCGCGTGTCATCTTAATCTAATTCTACCCTCTTTCAGTTTAAAGCCATTACCCTTTGTCCTATCACTACAGACCCTTGTAAAAATTCCTTCACTAGCTTTCTCATAGGTCCCCTTCAGGTACTGGTAGGCTGCTATAAGGTGTCCTCAAAGCCTTCTCTTCTCCAGGCTGAACAACCTCAACTCTCTCAGCTTGTCTTCACAGGAGAGTGCTCCAGCACTCTGATCATCCTTGTGGCCCTCCTCTGGACTTGGTCCACAGCTCCATGTCCTTCTTATGTTGGGGGCCCCAGAGGCTGAATGTGGTACTCCAGTTGGGCTCTCATAAGAGCAGAGTAGAGGGGAAGAATCACCCCCTCTTTTGATCCAGCCAAGGATAAGGCTTTTCAGGCTCCAAGTACACATTGCCAGATCACATTTAGTTTCTTGTCAGACAAAACCTGCCAGTTCTTCTCCACAGGACTGCTCTCAATCCACACATTCCCCAGCTTGTATTTGTGCTTGGAATTGCCCTGACCCCTGCAGGATCCTGCACTTGTCTTCCAAAGCTGTAGTGCTCCTGCACAGACTAGTTGGTGTCTGGGTGTCTGTTTCTGTGTGGACAGGCAGGATGCTAGCATGGCTGTGGGGTTAAGGATGTGTCTCAGTCCCTACAGCAGAAGGAGATCTGTTGGATCTCACCAGAGACTGAGCTTTTGAATCCCTTCCCCAGTGCTCTGCTGGCACAGCAACCTTTCCCCCTGTACCTTGCAGACAGGCTGAGCACAAACCCCAGCAGATTTCCTTGAAGACAGGTCATGTGGTTCTGTGTGAGTGCTCAGCCCTGGTGCAGAGCATCCACTGATGGCAGAGGAAAGAATCCCGCTTCTTTGGAGGGGAGCAGAGGGGGATGGGACTGTTGTTTTCCTGTATCTCTACCACATTTGCAGGGAAGAGAAATCCTCTCCAGCAGCTCATCACTGCGCCAGGACCAATAGCAGGTGGTAGAGGGAATCCCTTTGCAGGGGGAATCACTGCTGAGCCCAGCCAGCTCCTGACAGGAATCCTCTGCAGAGTCCCAGCAAGCAGCATCCTGCCTCATCCTCCCCAGAGGAGCCTTTTGATTTTCCACTCTCCTCTGTTCTTTTGTCTCCCCCAACATAGTCACCTCCCTCTCTTCATTTCCTCTGCTTCACTCCACCCTGCTCTGCAGCTTTCTCTGCTCAAAATAATTCCTGCTCAGGGAATTCCTCTCCCTCCCTCTCCACTCTCCTGCAGTATTTCTCTCTGACCTTTGCCCTAGGAGATGTAGTTGAGCATTAGCCCAAGCACCATCTCTCACTGGTGATCTGTAGCAGACTAGATTAATCTAAAGCCTTCCTGTAAAAACATCTTGTTGCAAAACCAGGACATTATAGAAGACGACTTTACTCTCCAGGTGAGGTTTTAGCTGAGGAATTATTCTAAGCATTGATTTTCTTAGCAAAGTGATGTGTTCACCCAGGGCACCCCCAGCCTGAGCAGAAACAAAATCTGAGCCTGGGAGCAGCAGCTTTGGCACTGCTGCCAGCATTCATCTCCTCACCAGCCTCTAGGAGCAAACCATGCCCACTTGTGATGCTATAGGGAGCCCCTATATCCACCCCACAGACTGCAGTGAAATCATCTGCAATTAATCACCTGCAGATCACAATCAGCATAGTTACCGATTGGTAGGTGGTGTGTTTCTGTGGGAGGTCTCACAGGTTGCACTTGGTTAATCCTTGTGGCAGAGTGCTCTGAACCTTGGTGAGGGATCTATTGTTAGCAGTGCACCCAGATGCCCTCAGAGGCAGTGGTCAAAGGCACTGCAGAGCCTGGTTCTTTTTAGTCCCTGCTCTTGCCTTTTGTTTTAGTCTTTTTCCTTCTGTAGTGAGTTGTTGAGTTTTGTGATTCCTCTGCAGAGTGTTGAGGGAACCTGAACGATGACTGCCCCATAACAAATGTGTTAGGTTTTGCCTATTGAGCTGAACCGCATACTTGACAACCCCTAAAGGCAGATGGTTGCCAGGGTGTTGTGCGTGCTGTGAAGTGTGTGTGTATGTGCTGCAACTGCTGATCAGAAATGTAGCGAGGTAAGCGAAAGAAGCTGTATGCAAAACTTTTCTAACATAAGCTTGTGATGGGGTAGAGTAGCTATTTTTAGCAAAACGCTTCAGGTGAGTCGAAACTTCCCCCTTTGTTGCCTATGTCTTCAAAGCACTTCTTTCAGCCTGAAGAAACAAGGCTAATCAGCTTCTGTTGCTTTTCAGTTCTGGCAGTGAGTCTACAGTTTCTTCGATGCTACTGAAAACTTGGTCATGATGTTCCATCTGCAGCCTGCACTGCTCTGTCACAGTGCTAGGTAATAAAATGAAGTGATATAAAATTATCACTGGTATCAGAAAACTGGCAAACCCTGTATGGGGTCTTTCCTTGAAAATGGGCTGGGATGTATTAGCAGCTACTCTTCAGGATTTCTATGGACAGTGACCTGGATTAGCTTAACAAAATACAAAGGAAGGTCATGCTAAAGCTATAGACTCCATGAAGATGTGGGTTGTGGCAGGAAAGTTAGGAGGGTGGTAGCCTTATGCCTTTTGTTGTAGTATGCCCTCACCCAACTAGGACAATGCACAGAGGCGGCTGAGGTTGCCATCCACCCAGCTGGTGCTCCTAGCTGAGGAGGAAAACTGTGTTGGTAAAGGGCCATGATCTTAAATGTATTTGGTAATACTGATGTTGTTAGTTTTTTTTTCTAAAAGATACTTCCCTCCAGGTGACTAGCAAAGCCAGCTGTCTGGGGAGAGCACTCCTGTCTAACCCAGTTTTATTCCATGCACTTAATGCAATGAATCTCCTCACTTTTCTCAAAGATCTTCACTTACAACAAGATCCCCTGGCACCCTTTTTAAAAAAAGAAGCCTTGCTGACATGCCTTTATTGGGCTGCTCTTAAATCTGGCACAGATAAGCAGCACAGATAAAAGCTGTTATACAGTTTGCATTCAGTTAGTTAATATTAATGCTGACTTTTTTAAGGTGAGTGGTGTGTTCTTATGTTGTTGGCACTTAGTTAGTCTGGCATAAGAAAAGGCTTACATTGCCCTAACTTTTGAGAAGGGTTCAAGAAGGTTTGAGCTCTTGGAGTCTGAGACCAGAAGGGGTAATTTGATAAATTGTTCTACCTAGGGTGTCCTGAAGTTTCAGTTTTGGCTTATCACTCCTCAGTTGATAAGCCAAATAACTTTAGCTGGATGAAGGTAGAGTAGGTGTTTGGTAAGGCCAGCTTGTTAGAAGGGTTGTATTTTGATTTGTAGACCTCTTGTAAACATAAGCTCTTATGCAACCAGATAGAGAAGGAATGCAGTTGCATTAAATGCAATACTTAATTACCCTTGTCATTTAAAATGTCTTGTTTGTGACTTTTTTCTTGGGTAATTTCAAACTGTGAAGGTCATTTCTGGTAGAAGCAAGTCTTGTTTCTTCTTCCTCACCCACCCCTCCCCCCATCCTCACCAATATCTATAGTAACTCAGCTTACTGTTGAATTTAGAAGGCTTTGCATTTGAAGCTTCATTTTTAATGATGGTGAGCACCTGCACTCCCTTAGCTTGGGTGCAAGGTGTGGGAGTTGCTTAGCTGGGAGACCAGGTCTGTAACTCATGAAAGTGTTTATTTGGCATTTAAGCTCTCTTCTCTGGTAGCTGATAAGGATGTCATGTGTTGAACTCAAGTCCAAAGGTTTACAAATGATCCCGTGGAAGACCTAGGGTGAATGACAAGTAGTCTGTGCTGTCAGAGTGATGGTATATTACAAATGTAGCTTATCCTCACTCCAAGACACTGTCTGGGGCCTAATGGGTCAGGTAAGCACAAAAGTGAGAGGAAATCTGTGTCTAAAGCTCTAACTATAAGGCAGATGTTAACTCTGAAGGTTGCCACAGAAGCAGGTCCTGACCAGTAGCAATCATGTATCTTGTTTGCTGTGTCTCAGCTTGAGGCTGCCAGGGACGTATAAAGGTTTCTTGTCCCCTCTTTGAAACACACCTTCATTGAGTTCTGCATCTGCAGAAACTAGTGTTACTTGGACCCAGTCAAAAACTTCATTGAACAACAATAAAAAAAAGCTGAGTTTGGCTAGTGAGACATTGTGATGTGACACTTTCCATGGAAATACATATAATGAAGACAATTTATGCACCTATAGTACCTAGTAATGTAAATACACATTTAACACAGGAGAAATTGCCTGCTTCACGGGGATTGAGGGCTGTTTGGCAAAGTAAGCATTCTGCCATCAACTGAAGAGATCAGCTATGTTTCCTGGAGCCAGAAAGCCTCTGTTATATTTAACCCAGCTGTTTTCACACTGGGAGAGTAAGTACACTTTATATATCATTTCTGTTCTGGGTGCCATGTTGCATTGAAATGTGACAGAGGTGATACGTTCCCCATTAACACCTTTACAGGCTGTTTAGAACATCTGAGGTTGTTGGAGGGTGGAGGAAAGGGAGCCAAAAGCAGTTGCAGATTCTTGGAGCCTCTGGTCCTCCTCCCTTTCCTGACTGTTTTCCTGACTTCCTTTCAGCCCCACAGGTAATGGAGCAAGCAGAGTTGAGTTCACTCTTGAATGTTAGGAGTGGGTGAGGAGACTAAGCAAATGGAGAAAGAAGTGCAACATTCCTATCTAAGAAGTCTGGGACAGCTCTGGAGGTTGAAGAAGTGCTATCCTGCCCCTCGTAGGGCTTGGCTTTGACCAGGGTGGTCACCACTTTCTCTCAAGCCATCTAGTTCAGACTGGGAGTGATCTTGGTAGACCAAGATTGAACAGGGAGCTGAGCAGGGAGCTCTGTGGTTGCTCTCATGTCCTCCCTCTGCCCCATTCTCTGGTAAGTGCTGTTCTACTGATGTGGTGGCCTGATCTTCGCAAGGCTGGGGATAGAACTGTTCCTTTAGGGAGTGTTTGAGCATTGCTCAGGGGCTGCCTTCCCAAGGGCAGAAAGACGTGAGGGATGTGATGCCTCAGCCTGGAAAAGGAGGTTTTCCAGGCCTGGGGATGAGTGCTGGAGCAGGGGAGAGCAGTTAAGGCTTGGGGATGCTGAATCCCCTTCTAACTCTAGAGGTGAGTTGTCCCCTCAGGCAGGGCTGAGGTGCACTGCTATAACAGCATAGGCAAAGTGGACATCAAATGTCACATTGCTCATTCTTTCTCTGTACCTTGGGGGAAGGTGTAGCTCTCGAAGTCTTCGATTAACATTAATCAATACCCCATCTCCTCACGGAGAGCCGTAAGTGGAAGCTGACAGGGAAGCAGAAGCAGAGCTGGAGTGTGCAGAGCCTCTGCTGGTGGCTGCTGTGGTTGCATGAGGGGCATTGAGCAGTGGAACAAAGGCTTTGCAGCCCACTCTTCCATCCCTGGGGGAGGAAAGCTTGACTGTTGCAAGATTATTGCTGAGCCATTGACTCTACTTTCCATCCCTGGAAGACTGCAGAACAGCCCTTGTAGTTACCTCCTGTCCTGCAGAGCGTGAAGGCCTGTCTGTCCCATGGGACAGATCTGTTTACAGGTATACAGGGAGAATTCAAAATGCTTTACAGGAGCAGGCTTATAGCACTAGTCTGTTTTTAAAAATAGGGGAAACTGAGGCATACTACTATGGCAACATGATCAAGTCCAACAGTCAAAAGTATAGACCTTGCAGGCTTTCCTCATCCTAAGCAGGGTAGGAAGGTTACCTGGAGCAGGTTTGGCAGAGTACAAGGGGGTTAAACATGTCACTTGTATAGCAAAGACAGTCTGTGTGCCTACTAAGGCCTAAGAAGGGGTGCGTATGCAGATATGGCTGCAAGGAGGCAAGAGAATAGGGTCTGGAAGTTACTGTACATAGGCAGCTGGCCAGATGCATGTTGTAAAGGATGACTTGTTCTGGCTGATAGGGAATTCCTATCAGAGAAATGGGACTTGGGTCATGAGGTGGAAATAGGGGGAATGCTGGCAGTTTCATTTCAGGTTAATGAAAAGATGATTAACCGTTGTAACTAATTGATGAAATGGTGGCTAGTTCTCTGCCCCCTCCTAATGATTTATGAGATGCAGAGACTGCCTGCGTCCATGGTTTCTGCTTATGGTAGCACTCTGCAACATCTCAAACTTTGTGCCTCTAACTCAGGCCTGGAGGGAGGTTTCCATGGCTTTTGCTGCTGAAACTGGTGTGTGGAGCTCCCCTACACCCCTGGCTTGCTGACCCTGATCCCAACACTACCTGGCTGGAAGATCCAATAGCAGTGAAGGGAAGGCTGGGAGTGCTGAGGTGGGAATTGAGAAAGGATGTTGATCTGTGACAGAGCAGCTGCTCAACAGCAAGGCTGAGAGATGAAGCCTTGACCACGGGTCACTGAGGGCTGGGAGGCTGAGCTGATCAAACTGATTCAAAGGAACCAACCCACAGACGGACTGTCAGCCAAAGCACCTTTATTATGCTAGCAGGGAGAGCACAGGGTCCACACCCTACAAAATGCACCTCCACCAGGATAAAATTTCAGTGAGCTTATATAGCAGTTTTATCAACCATCTCATACACTCTGTGGTTAACCCCTGATAAGCAAGCAGTCACGTTCCATAGCTTTAGCTCTCTATTGGATGGTTTCCTAGATAGTGAGGCATATGTGCTTAAAGGCAACTGTCTTGGTACATATCATACCCCTGCAGAGGGGTAGGTCCCTGTTTGCAAAAACAAAAGCTCACAGTTATTGCTGATTCATGCTTAGTAAAAACAGAAGCTTACAGTTATTGCTGATTCATACTTATGCTAAGAGCGGCCTGGTTTTGTCAAGAAAACCTTCAAGCCTTTCTTAGCTCTATGCCTTAATTCAAGATACCTGGATGAGGTGGCATTTCCTGATGTCGGGGGCTGCCTGTGGATCTTATTGTGTGCCCTAGAGCTGTAAGACATGCCAAGCCTCAGAGACCAGGGGTCACTGAGATGTGGTCATAGGTTGGAGCTGATGTCCTGCTTTCACACTGTGGGCTGGGCTGGTTGAGTTTTTGTAAGCAATTGCATCCTCAGCAGTTCTTCCAGTCTCTCTTCCTCATTCCCCCAGTGCTAAGGTTATATTGACAGAGTGGTGGGGGGTGGGGTGTGATCCAGTACATGTGTGTGGCATCTCACCAACCATAAAGTGCTGAACTAATGCTTCATTATCTGCTGAATTAGTGCCCCTCTCCTTTCAGTAGCACATTTGTGGCAAGATTACTGCTGCAAAGTACCAAGAATGATCCTCCCTGTCTCTGTCTTGTCCAGGCAATGGTTAATAGACTATTTAAACCAGAAATAAAAGTACTCATGGAGCTGAGCTTGTCAATTAATTTAAAAATCAGGTAAACTTGTACAAATATGTGAGAACAATACTAGAGGAAGGCACTGTATGCACAAACTCTTAATATGAGTAGGGCAACTGAATGGGTGACAGGACAACAACTTTCTTTGATTTATTCCAGTATAAGCGTGGCATTTGTCCCTAAAATGAAGAGAGATGGCACTTCTGGTGCATGTACTCAAGGCAGATCAGAAACTGAAACTCTGCCCCATCTGAATAGCTATTGCTTTCACTGAAGCAATTGTTAAGGATGTGTTTTTTGCTGTAGAGGGAAAGAACAGGGCAGGTGAGCTATATTTTGTTTGTCTGATCATACATGCATGATCTAAGGATATCCATTTCTCTAAGGATACCTGATAAGCATTAAAAATACAATTGCAAGAATAATCAGGTCAGACTTCAAACAAATGCAAGGATGCAGATTAGTTGAAGAAACAGATACCCTGTTATGTCACACTTTGTCTGAACAGTTTTTAAAAGCTGATCTTCCTCTTGGAGATCAAACCAAGGTTTTTCAACCTGCTTGCCCACAAGCTATGAGCAGCAAAGGAGTTCTAATGGGAAAGAAAAGCAAAATCCATGGTTTTAATGAGGCCTCTCTAGAGCCTACAGCAGTGCATGGCAGGTGCAGGCTTTCAGAGAGGTCCTGTGCCTCTGTGGTTTATGATGGGTGCAAACACAGGGTTAGGACCACAGTAGATTGGTGGGGGCGACCACCCTGAGGGCAGTGAATCAGTCTGTCTTACAAGGGGCCCTGCTGCCTTCTTGGCAGGGGGAATTTGGCCCATGGTATGTCTGTGGTAGCACAAGCTGGAAAATGCTTAGTGCTAAGTTGCTGTCTGGGTATGGTTGAGAGCTGCAAGGATGAAGATTGTGCTGAGGCTTTCTTTCAGCAGAGCCAGGCTTAGAGGTGCTGCCAGCTGTCTGTGGGGTGTAAACACTGGTGCAGGGAGACTGAATTTGCCTATCCCTTGAAAACAAAGCAAATGATTTCTCAGATGTCCAACTGGGATAGTTGGGTAGGCAGGGAACTTCTGCAGATCTGAAGTTGCTGGGTAGGGTTTAACCCCCTGGCTTTGCTCCTTACCTTGCTGGGTAGGTTTACAGGCTGGGGTCTGGGGCAGTAGAGCTTGTAGCTCAAGCCCTAGCTGTACTGAAAAGCAGTAACTTGAAGAAGCAACTATCCATTGTTATCCATATCAGCTTGTAAAAAAAAAAAATCCAGTTGCACAAAAATGCCATCTCACAATCACTTTACCAGCAGAGGGACACTTTCATGCATCACTGGGATGCAAATGCTTGAATAAGCTTCAGTTTAAAATGGAAATTCATCTGGGAAAGCAGAGCTCTCCTGTGGACATGTCCACTTACCAGAAATGCACTGGTTGACCTGAATGGTTGTGGCACATGTCTGCAGGTGACACTACTGTTGTTTTACAGCTTTTCTTAGCAAGTGAGCCTAGCAAAGACACTCTGGGAACCATGTGTTAAGGGCTGCTAGAAGTGATTTGTAAAAATGAGAAATGGAAAAGAAGCCTCTCTGAGAAGATAGGAATGTATCTGTCTAACTAGAGAGTTTGGATTTTGCTCGAGTCCAGAGAGTGGCTCTTGAATCAGTCTTCTTCTTTAGGAACTGTGTGCTGGTGTTGTGCAGAAATTCCCAGGGAGCTCCCTGCCTGCTTCTTCCTTCTCTGCAGGAATAAATATGCATAAATAAAACAAGCTGTATCTTTATACACCTAGATCACTGCTGTTTCTGCTCTGCAATGCTCATCTGCTACCACCGGTGGAGGTGTAGAGGTTTCTGTCTAACAGGTGCTTTAGTCTGAAAATTGTATGAGTGTTGTGCGGCCTGGCTGAGATGTAGCCACCCATCCATCCTGCAAGTGCTACACATCCTGCAGCACATGCAGGACGGATGGGGAGGACGGAGGTGTCCCTGCCGGATGCTGCTTTGAGAGCCTGTTCACGTTTAACGGGGGGATGTTTACACCTGTCTGTGCGGACCCATCGCAGTCCATTGTGCAGGTGTCCCGAGAGTCCCTCTCCTGGCCCTGCACTGCCGCAGCACCGGCGCTTCTCCCCTGTTGCTGGCAGAGGGCAGCAGAAGCCGCGGAACGGGCGGCGGAGCCCCGGCCGGGCAGAGGCGGAGCGGCCCCTCAGGGCTGTGCCCCGCTCCCGCCNGGTCGTGGGGACTGATCAGAGCTGTGGACAACGTCTGATGCAGTGAGCCCGGCCTGTCTGGTGAGGTCCTTCACTGGATTCATCCAGTCTCCCTCCAGGCTCCTTCCTTGGGCAAGCCTGCAGGTAGATGCTTGTTGCTGCCAGCGATGCTTCTTGCCTTGATCTCTGTGTCTGCTGAGAGGGTCTGCTGCTGGTATGCGGGCACAGAAAGCAGCAGGATCTCGGTTGGAGCAAATGAGTTTCTGTCCCATGTTAGGGATTGGCCTCACAGCAGTCACTCCCCAGCAGGACTGTGGTCCTTCAAGTGTATCAGTTACTGCCATAGTTCCTGATACAGCTGCAATTTAGGGACTTCCAGTCTTGTCTAGGAACTGGGAGAGAAGCAGTTGGTTTTGACAAACAAAATTTCCCAGACCCTGGTCAGTCTGTGTGGTGATGCCCAAGTCTGCTGCACCCTTGCAGGTACCAGTGCAGCTTGCTGGCCGCATGCAGTTCTGGGACCAAGGCACAGTCCTGCCCCAGTCACAGGATGGGAGTGACCGGCCAAGGCTGTGGGTAGAGCTTGAGAAAATAAAGACAGAATGCAGAAAGGAGATAAGCGGAGGGGGAGACTCAGTACTGTGGTGAAGAGAAGCTCTTGGAAACACAGTGCAAACCCCATGGCTCCCCTTGATGTGCTGCTCCCTACCACAAGCTAGGTAGGGCCCTGGGACACTGCCTCTTGGCCCCAGGGTGGCACAAAGAGGCTGGAGTGGGCTTGGCTCTGGATGAAGCTTTTTCTCTCCAGAGTAGTTGACTTTAGCCTCACATTGATTTCCATTTGAGTCAGACACTTTTTAAAAGCCCCAGAGGGAGCTTGCACAGCATCTGCATCTCTGCAGTTTCCAGAGTGAGTGTCTCGCCAAGTATCTGCGTGTGTCAGTAGCTGAGGGAATCCCTCAGTAACCTCCTTTTTATGGATGCCTCTTTCTAGGTCTTCTGAAACAGGGTGTTCTGGTGATAGTCATTGCCAAAGGACAACAGTCCCTTTTGGAAAGAGATCCTGACGTGCACAGCCCAGTGCCACCCTAGATGTGGCTTTCCTTCCCTGCATGTTTTAGGAAAACATGCAGCTGCTCTAATGCAGGCTATAATCTCACAATATCTGAATAAATTTCATAGGTGTTTAATCCCAGTGTAAAACACCTCTTGCAGACCATGGTAGTGTTCCTTGGCCCAGTCTTCATGGCCAGGACCAGGTCTGGGTCTGTTCCTTGCATTGCAGTAATCAGTGCACAGCACTACCGGGCTCTGGAGGCTCAGATATGTATCTGTGAAGGAGTAAGAGCAGCTTTACTGTTTCTCTTTACTGTCATCACAGGGTTTTGTTTTATCAAAGTAGTTGATATTGTCAGCCCAGGTTAAAAAGAAGTACATTTAGCAGCAAGTACTAAACCTCCTCTTTTTTTCCTTTTTTTTTTTTTTTTTTTCCGAGGAATGTCTTGGCACAAGAGTTGAAGCTGGTTCAAATGGGTGGTTTCTTAGTGAGAAATAGCCTTCTCTTTCTTTGGATTTTTCTCATCCATTTTCAACTGACAAAGATTTTGTTGTTGTTGTTCTGGCTTAATTTTTTATTTTCTAGTGGGAAGACTTATCAGGCCTTTTCACCTTCCTCAAAGTGATGGGAACCTCATCACTTTTCTAGATGGTAATATGGGAGTGAAGAAAGGGACTAAGACAGTAGCTAATTGCTCAAATATTCTGACTTCTTTGTTGCTCAGGTAAAGATAGAAGGATGAAAAGAAGAAGTGAGATTGTTCTGTTTCCTCTGAAAAATTATTCTTTCTTACTGCTGTTCTGGCTGGTAGAGAGCTTGAAGTGGAAATGTAAGACCTTGAAGAAAAATGCAGTTTTTCAAAAGTTTCATTTTACATTTTTTAAAGTCAATGTTGTTTTTTTTCAAAAAAGTAGAAAACTCAGCAGAAAATATTTTAAAATGAAAAAAGCTTCCAGCATCACATCCTTGCAACTCAGGTGCTTACTAGGAGGGCAGTGCTGAAGCCTGGTGCAGTTGATATACACTGAGGTCTGTTTGGTTCTTGGCAGTGGCTCCTTGTCTCCATTGTGCCTTTGCACAATGCCTCTTCCTCCTAATTCCCCTCTATCTCCTTAAAGGGATTTGGTGCACCCTAACCTGCTGGCCTTGCCTGTGTGCCCCAAAAGCAACAGGAGAGCTGGCCACCTGCTTCAGTGCCATGCCCAAGAAGGTGCTTTGGAGATGGAGCCAAGACAAAGTGAAAACTAGCCCAAAATGATAATCTAAGCTTTGGTGTGGAAACACAGTGTGAGGGCGGGACAGCAGGTTAGTTATACATCCTCTCATGCCAGGCAGGAAAGAGGCCTCGGATAACCCTACTTCTAAGTGTGTTAACCAGCAACCAGAGTGCAAGTTTGAGTTCCCTCATGTTAATGGATAGTGGGTAAGACTGAGGCAAAGAGCTTTTGCTGGAGGCAGCTGTAGGTTTGTGCTACCATTTTATAAATGTGAATAAGGACAATGCTACTACTAGTTTCCATGGGATGATCTTTAGATAGGAGACAAAATATTTGAAAAGAAAGTGGAGTCATGAGCAAGGTCCTCCAAAGCTGGGATGTAAAGTCAAAGAGCTTCAGTTTGCGTCAAACCACCTGGCAAATGATTGGGATGGAAAGCAGACTGACTGTGGGAGGCTCAGATAGGAAAGACTAAATTCACTGAAGAAACCAAGAGCTGCAAGTGGACCAGCCTAGCCTGTTGAAGTGGTTCAGGGACTCCCAGGCACAGAAATATCATGTCCAGAGCAGAGGCCAAAGAAATGTCTGCATAGATGATCACAAGTGTAACTGTCTTACACTTCCAATTAAAAACAGCACACGGAAGGTAGTAAAGTAAATCTACATAATGAATCTTTTCTTGGCCAACAAGAGTTTGCATCCACAGCTGTTCCAGATGTTTTTGCTGTGGGCTGGAGGCCAAGGACAGCTGGCTACTGATCTGTGAGGCTCAAACCACAGCAGCAAAATGCAAGCCAGGCAAAGGCATCAGACAGCTGAAAATTACTCCCCAGAGTCTGTGGTGAGATCTCGTGGGTGTTGTAATCATAGGAGGGGTTAGCAGTGATGGCTGAGTGTGCTTTGCATGGCCTTTGGGATGCCTGGAGTCACTCTGATAGTCCTGCTTTCACATGTGTGCCTTCCCACCAAGAGACACAAACCTTTATACTTGCCCACCTTCCCTTTCTCTCTACACTCTATATATCTTTTCTTTCATAGCTATGGCTTTTAGAATAAATTAAATACTAGCTCTTAGATCAGCGTTTTCAAGAGGTCATGCTTCATTGTAAACAGCCAAGCTTTTTTTTGCAAACCTGGTATTCTCTACCTTGGTTTCATTAGTCTTTTTGGCCAAACTTTTTCTCTTGTTTTTGGTTTGGCTTTTTTTTCACCTAGTATCATTTTTAACCTTCTACTTCTCTTAGCCTTACCAAGCTTCTCTGTACTAGGTATGCTGATGTTACTGAAATGTTCAGGTAGTGAAGTCTGATGTTCAGGAGCTGGAAGATGAAGATTGAACCTGCTTCTTTTACCTTACTCCACCCCATGCTGTATATATGTACCAACACAGCCCAATTACCTTACCCCCACAGATCTTTTCTGAAGCAACTCTGCCTCATTAAGTGCACGGGATACCCAATGCTTGCATTCAATGTGGCTCTGAAGTTTTTCCTTTTGCCTATTGTAGGATCTGCTTCTTTGCTTCGTAGTAGTACTCATCACTATCGTATCAGACTGCTTCATACATGGTAATGAATATAGTTTCACACCACCACTACTGGAAGACAGGTTATTTTTATCCTTTCTTTAAATTTGTGAGAATTGACATGCAGAGCTTAAAGCAGAAAAGCAGTGAATGTTATTGGCTGTCAAGCTGAAGATCTATAGATTTTGGAATACTAACTCCAGAGGGGTCTCTGCAGTGCAGCTGCTCCTGTGTAACAGTACTGGGTGCCTGACACATCTATAAGGCAGACCCAGGAGATCTCATATACCTCTGGGAGCCAGCTCCTTGGGGAAACTTGGATTTGAGTCATTCTGTAGGTAGTCTGTAAGAGCCAGAGTCAGCACCTTCTCCCAAAATGTGCCCTCACAAGTTGAGCATCCTGTATTCTTTTGGCTATCTGCAATTTGTCCCTCATTTTCTGCAACACATAGCAGTTCCCTGTAAACAGGAACTGCTGCTACTTCATTGTGCTAATTCAGTCCGGGATAGATGCATCTGGCTGAATGAAAGAGATGGAAGTCCTGTATTGAAGTCACAGGATTATATAATTAAATTGTATCATAATTTGCTGCTCTTATATCTGTATATAAGGGCATCAGGGCTGTTCTGAATTCTGGCACTCCTAACTTAAGTGCTTGACTCTCCAACCTTGTAGGTATTGCTTCTGGAGAGGCTTCACTGACTGTTGGCAGCAGACACTTCACAGAATCACAGAA